>PVHP010030778.1:0-21568 GCA_004024765.1 Zapus hudsonius | reverse complement strand
CCATTGAGACAGGAACCAAGGATTTTCGACACAAGGACCTCTAAGCTCGCAACATTAAAGCAGCCTTATTACTCACCCACCACGACTCAGGGAACTGAGCGGAAGAGGGGGCGGAAAGATTGTGAGAGCCGTGGTGGGGGAGACTGTCCGGAGGCATGGCACCCATCAGTAACAACACACTTGGGCCAGGAAGACCGGAATGAGTACTAAGATATACAGGATCCCTTGCCACAAGGACTAATACAGACAGCCCACAGAGGAGGATATACAACTGATCAGGGATGGGGAGGGGGGGAATTGGGGAATTCGGGATAACAACGCATGGTTTGCCCACTAAATAATGTAACTCATTATGGACAATAAATATATATTTAAAAAAAAAACTATTGCAACCACAGAGAATGGTACAGATGGAGACTAGGAAAGAGAAAAAGAGACCACAGAAGAAAAAGGGTATTAGCAAAGAAAATTCATAGTAAAGGGTTTAACAGAAGCTTTTGAGAACTCAATAGATCCTAAAAAGTTTTAAAACATGTATCATCAGCACCAGAAAGTTTCTCATTTAATAGAGAAGAATGTTCATATTTCATTACCTGCTTGCAAGTAGATCTATGGTAAAGAAAATAAAAATAATAACCCAAGCCTACCCCTAAGGATATATTTCTAAAAAAGGTACACCTCCTCAAAACAGAGCCTCTGTCAGGTCCTCAATGTCTCAAGACACTGTCGTCATGGGTTGATTGATGACAGCTCCATACACATGCATGTCATTGTCCCTGAAGACCTTCCAGTTCAGAAGGGGAATGGTGACGCTGGGATTCTTGCCCCCTTGCAGGCCTCACCAAATCTATATGCATGCCTGTCTTTTTTTAACTGGAATGTAAATAAGTAAAAATAACCAGAAAAATACTTATAAAGTGATGAAATTAAGCAAGTAGGCTTAGCAGCACAGACTGCAACTCCTGAACTCAAGAAGGGAAGGTGGGAGGATTATGAATTGTATACCTGCTTGGGATACAGAGCTAGTTCAAGGCCACCCTGACTGTTGAGTAAAATCCCATTTCAAAAAAAAATGTAAAGAAAGAGGCTGGCACATAGCTCAGTAGAATAGTTGCCTAATAGGCTTGAGGCTCTAGGTACAATCCCCAGCATGGAAAACAATCCTACAGATATACAATGTGCTTGTATTTTAAGCTAAGTAGTATTTTATGGCTCGAAAATTTAAAAATAGGGCTGGAGAGATGGCTGGGCAGTTAAGGCACTTGCCTCCAGTGCCTAAGGCCCTGAGTTCAATTCCCCAGGACCCACATAAGCCAGACCCACAAGCCCACAAGGTGGTGGCCCTGGTACTCTCTCTCTCCTCTCTCTCTCTCTCTCTCCCTCTCTCTGCTTGAAAATGAATAAATAAAATATTTTTTAAAAAAAGAAAAAAAAATTAAAAATAAAAAGTTCACAAAGCAATAATATTGCTGTAGACTAAAGTTAATTTATTGTTAAAGAAACAAAAATGCTTTTTGTCATTCCAGTGTAGTGTTCATAATGCTTATGACATGTACAGTGGTAGATCGCAATGCCCACCGAGGGCTTCCCATCCACTTACAGCTCACTCACTGACTCGCCCCAGCAGCTTCCAGTCCTGCAAGCTCCATTCATAGTTAGTGCCTTTAACAGATGCTCCATATTCATATGCACGTGTGTTACTTATCTATTCCGTTTGCATCTGCACACACACACACACACACACACACACACACACACACACACACACTTAGCTATGTGTTAAAATTGCCTGCCATATTCAATAACATGCAGTACAGGCTTGTAGCCTTGGAGCAATGTGATATCTGATTTAAATTTAATCTAAAAACACATTTCATAAGATTTATAGAAGTGTAAGTACTTAAATGACCACATGTTATCATTTAAAATGGTTTAATCTTATTGAAAATGTTTAGAATTAAAATTGTTAATATTATAGAAAGCTAGATAGGATGAAATAAATTTTCCTCTCTGCTCTAAAACCTCCAATTTTGCTCCCTAGAGGCAATCATCTGTGAATTTTTTTTCTTATCCAACTTTTTATGAGTTGTAGAGATTATTCTCCTCTACTCCCTTTTTAAAGCACAAATAAGTTTCTTCTTTTCACGTCAATATAAATACCAAATTGTTTAATTTGTTATCAATATACTTACAATCTACCTCATTTTAATATTATGTTGCAATTTTTATTTTTATTAGTCTTGTAGGTATTTATAGAGTGGGGTTGGCCATTTAAAAATTAGCAATTCCTATTAGTTCCCATTGGCCAAAGGTCATCACAACAAAATTTCCTTAATATTCCTAGCATTCATTCCCTTCTCTCTTGATAAGTATTTGCGGTTTTACCTCCTGAGGACTCACTTTAGAAATTGTATGCTGATTTCTCCTTTGGAAGATAAGCACATATTTTTTCTTTCACCCCCATACTCTGTGCCACCATCACCTTGTGGTGGCTTGAATCAGGTGTCCCCCTAAACTCATATGTTCTGAATGCTTGCTTCCCAGCTGGTGGCACATTTGGGAGGAGCCTTGCTGCAGGTGGTGTGATGCTGGGGCTGGACCCTGAGGGTTATTAGCCCCTCTCTTTCCAGTGTTAGTCAGCTATCTCTCTTGCTGCTGTTTCCCACCTGATACTGTAGCAGGTGTGATGTCCAACCTCTGCTCATGCCACACTTTCCCCTGCCATCATCAAGCTTCCCCTCAAGAGTGTAAGCTAAAATAAAAAAAATTCCTCTCATCAACTACTCTTGGTTGCGTACTTGGTCCCAGTAACAAGAAAGTAACTATAACACACCTGGACCTGTTGTCAGCCATCCTTCAAATATGTATCTTCTACTTCTATGAACACAGTGATTACAGTGGCTATGCTGAAAACATTCAAAATACAACTTCAAGTGCACTCTGACCACATTCCTTATCTTTCTGATAATTAATTATGTACTTACTATTAATTCAGTCTAGACAATGTCCCAATTATATAAATCTTTCCCAACATACCAGGTATGCATTCTTCCTATCTTACTGAAACGAACTCTCCTGGAACCTCTTGGTCTACTTTGATAGCACACTGCATCTCTTAAGAGTCTTTGTTTTCAAATACTCTTCCAATGCATTCCAGTGTTCCATGGAGTTATCCCTGAGAGACAATGAGGGGACTCAACAATGCACCCTGTTCCATGGGGGTATCCCTGGAAGAGAATGACTTACCAATACACTATGTTCCCTGGGGTTATCCTGCCTTGCATGAACCGGCTAATAGATATTTGTGCAAGAACTGGTCACTGGCCAACTTTGAGAGAAGTGAAGTGTGTGGTCATGGATTTCAACATGCACCTGCTATTACTTAGTGCCTGAGCAGAAGAATAAACAGAAAAGTTGGTATACTATGTAATTACAGTTCAAATGCTATGGAAATTAACATTTGAACTTTATCACTAGAAGACTGTTTCTACCAACTAAACTCTAGATGAATATAGAACCATGTGCTATGGCTTGACTCGGGTAGGTCCCCTTCAACACTCATGATGGCACTTCATCCACATTATGAGACTGAGGTAATGGGATCGGGTGAAATCTTGCAGAAGTGACTGGTGTCTACCAACATAAACAATTCAATCCATTCATGTGATTGATGGATTAATGGGTTGATTTGGTAATAAGTACACTACTTAAAATCCAGGTTAAAGCTGGGTATGGTGATGCACACCTTTATTCCCAGAACTTGGAAGGCAGAGGTAGGAGGATCACCGTGAGCTTCAGGCCACCCAGAGACTACATGGTGAATTCTAGATCATCCTGAACTAGAGCGAGACCTGACCTCACAAAACAAAGCAAACAAAAAAAAAATCCAGTTTAGCCAGATCTCTCAAGGATTCCCTGTCTCTTACCACGTGACATCCTGTGCTACAGGGAGACTGGCAGCAAGACGGCTATCATTAGTTCATTAGTTACGGTCCCATGATCTTGTACCAGAAGGATGAGCCACAATAAATAGCTTTTTCTTCTGTAAATATCTTACTTGGTCTGTTGCGTTGTTTTATTAGCAACGGAAAATAGATTTAAGACACCAAAGAACTTATTTAAGAAAATAACTTATTTATTTCTCAAAGGACATCAAGATTAGTATTTAGACTATTCTCCCCATCACTGTTTGCTCTAATTTACTCTTTTTTTTTTCCTTTTGGCCCTTTATATTGTGGTTTGCCCTTTTTCTCTGTTTTGACGTTATATATTTGATCTGCTTCTATCTAAGAGTACAATATTTAAAAGCTCATATATAGAGAGAGCTTGTGAGTGTCATGTTAAGTATTAGGTGTTCTGGCCATACCATTTCTTAGAAGCTGCTCTATATTAATAATGTCTTTAAGTCTTATCTTTTGAATTGGGGTCTCATGTTACGGCTCTATAATCCCAACTACTCTGGAGGCTGAGGCAGGAGATCACAAGTCCTATGTCAGCCTGGGCAAGCAAGACCCAGGCTCATAAACAAAAATAATTAAATGTCTGGCGATATAGATCTGTGGTAGAATACTTCTAAAGCATGTTCAAGGCCCTAGTTTCTATTTTTGTGTAGGTCAGCATTGACAGGGAACACTCTTCAACCCACCTTTCTGCAGCATGAACACCTTGTTATTTGTTTCTTTGGAACTGACTGGGGAAGGCAGGTCTGGTATCTTTATGTACATCAAGTTCCCATTAACTCTTATTTTGTTTAGCTTAATTCTAAACCAAATGTGTTCAGAGAATGTTTTGTCACTGCAGAAAGTCCAGTGTTCTGCTGTATGGCATGGGCAGTCAGATCACCTATTGTTTTAGAGCATTTATCTGCCTTTTGTGAGACATGGTCTCAGTGTGTAGCCCAGGTTGGCCTCGAACATGTGACCCACCGCCTCTTCCTTCTGCATGCCGTGTACATGGTGTGTGCTTTCAGCACCACCCTCAGCCCCATCCGCAGGTCCCTCATGCCTGCAGTCCAGGCTTATCCACAGTTTGATTGTAGATGTCACTGTTTCTTGACCCCATTACTAGGTGAGGATTCAGTTCTCTGTGTTCACTTAACACATACATGGTTTCCATTTTTCTAAATTTGGTTATTAGTTTCCCTTACTTCTTTGTCCATCGTGTTTATGATTTTTAAAATAAAAACTATGGGCTGGAGTGATGGCTCAGCTGTTAAGGCACTTGCCTCCAGTGCCTAAGGCCCCGGGTTCAATTCCCCAGGTCCCACATAAGCCAGACCCACAAGGTGGTGGCCCTGGTGTGTTCTCTCTCTCTCTCTCTCTCTCTCTCTCTCTCTCTCTCTCTCTCTCTCTCTCTCTCTCTGTATCTCTCTGCTTGAAAATGAATAAATAAAATATTTAAAATAAAAACTATGTTAGCATTTTTGTGGGGTTTTGACAGGAATAAAAGTTTAAATGCATGCAGCCATCTTCACATTAAAGTCTTTAACTGTAGAGAAAAGTGTGTTTGCATGTGTGTGTGTGTGTTGAGAGAGAGAGAAATGAGTAAGTATGTTCCATAACCTGTTCTAAATTCTTGACCAATCCTTCAATCTTTCATCTTTAAATTCTTGACCAATCCAAATTTAATACATGGAAAGATTGAAAAAGCATACATTTTGGTTCTTTTCTCATTGCTTCTCTCCCTCTAGAGACTTTACTAAAGGATTTTAAAAAATCATTTCCCTGTCATTGATTGTTTTATGTTTTTTTTTGATCAGAGCTACATAAAATAAATCATAAATATTGTAAGAATGTTTGTGTAAATGATTTATAACACTTTCTTGAGATGACTTCAGTAGAATTATTTAATTGCATCCCCTGGCATTTTTTAATAACCCTCGTAATATATTCTGTCATCCCCATCTGTTTTGATTTAAGGTTGATTATCCAGACATGTTGCTCTGCAAAAGGCCACCTGATCACTTCAGTCTTGTGTCATGCACGAGTTGGACTCAAGGCATTTTCAGAGAAGAACTATAAAACTGCTACTATTAAATTATTAGTTATGTTACTGGATTCTCCCAGGTAGATTACATTGCAAGATTAAGCATAGACATAGTCATAGGAAATTGTGCAACTGATTTTTTTTTCTTAAACCAGTTCAATTTAACTTGATTCCCTGATGGACAATTCTCTGTATATCCCTAGGGAAAATATACAGAGCACAGCCAAAGGTTAAGGCAGGGGAATACAGTGAGAACAAGATGCAGCCAATCAGATGGAGAGGGTTTAAAGATCGGATGCCTGCAAGTAAGCAGCACCCAGCAGGGCTGGTTAGTCTCCGTTGATTGCAGATGAAGGGCACATATGTGTGGTAAAGCCTCCTTATGTGGGCTGCAGCCACCGAGCAGATCCGTGGCTAAGAAGAGAGGGGTAGATGCCCAAGCAGCTGACAAGACAATAATACCCTGTGCTGGAATGTTCTCATGCAAAGGTATTGGTTCTTTTTCCTCGAGTCCTATATTTCTTCAGAATTACAGAGCTGGGAAGGGAGCACTGCTTTTTAACAATGCTTTGTTCCAATTCTCAATCTAATGCCAGCTTTAAAATGGTTAACCTCTGGGGGAGACTGTGCTAAGCTGAATAAAGGAACACTTGCCATTGCTTCAGCGGGCTGTGCACAGAGCTTTTATTAAGGCAGGCGCTTTGTTCTCAAGGTAAGCTGGTTAAAAATGCAGCTTTAAACCATGGCATTCTGCTACAATCACAACTGAAGGAGAGCGGGGGAAGGACGGTGGGCAGCCACATGTCTTCACGGTTCTTCCAGTTTCTATAGCCATCTACCAAGCGTAGAAGGAAAACCTCTGATTTCTGATACAAGGTAGAGAAAGAGAATTTGGGCAGTATTCAGATTTCTCTTATGTGCTTATGGCAGAAGTTTTATATAAAAACACTGCATGTTTTCATCCGGTTCCATAATTAGGATGCCTTGATTATTATTTATTACTGACAGCTAGTGTAATCATTTAAAAGCCATCAGCATATCAGCAGCCCTTGGTTTAGTTGCCAAGGTGTAATTGGAAAGATAATTCAATATGTTTACACGGTAACAAAAGACCCAGGAGAAACATACCGTGTTATGTGAGGCGCAAGTCTGCTTTGTGGAGCATTTATTTTTGAGAGTGAGTTCCTTCTTTTGTCTTTAGCCCCATCAATTCTATTAGCAGAAATGGGTAAAACAGGGATTTTCATTGTGGCCCCTGTATTTAGAGAGGCATCATCATTTTCCCTGTGCATTGCACAAGGTTTAATGCATGTCTACAGCATTAAATTGTTGGTCACATGGAAGGTCTCTCTGGTAAGCTGCTCCGTATTCTCCATGGGACAACAGTGTGTTCAGAAGGGTGGTCTGAGAGAAATGGGGAGAAATGGTTTTCTCAGGGAATAGACATAAAGCCAGAGTGTTTGTGAGATAACTGGAAAATGACCCACAGAAAATTTAATTTTCATAAATTGTCAAGGCTGAAATTTTCATGATAGACCTCTGAAAGTGTTCATAAGTAAGGAAGATTCTTTGGGCTGATATATTCAAAGTTATTTTTCAATATTAAGGCAATGATATAGTTTTAAATTTTCAAGCCAGTCATATTTTTTTTCTTTCTACCCATATACTTATTAATTGTTGTCTGTGAAACTAAGTACCTTGATTCTAGAATATTTTCAATTATGGTGATAATTGAAACACTTTGGAATTTAAGTTTCTCTAAGTAATAATATTTATGATTCTATTTATCAAGTGTCAGAAGCAAGTCAAATTAACATTATGTCTAATATTTATAAATCATTATTTAGTTATATGCAAGGTAATTCATGATAATAATATAAAAGTTCTAACTTGTGATCTAATAACCAACTATAAAGTAAATAAGAACATTTTTCATGTGTAGGAGAGACTTATATATTTCAAAGACTTTGTGTTTGAGAAAGTAAAGTCAGCAATTAATTGGATGGCCAGAGGGAGTCCATTAGCAACTTTGAGGAGTGATCATGGGAATGTAGAGGCTGGTATTTTCTGCAAAGAGAACACAGAAAGAGAACATCTTGTACCTGAACTATGGCAAGAGTTCTTACCTGAGATGATGTGAGGTCTGTTTCTGCTAGTGGAAGAATAAAAAGAATAAGAGAATGTAATGTTAGAAAAATAGTGTTGCTAAAACATCTCAGGGCAGCAAGGGATTGATAAGTTAAGAGAATGTGTAAAGCAAAAGAAACTTCTCCCCAAGAACAATGGAGTGAAATACAAAGCCACAACTGGCCTTGAACATGAGAAAGCCCTACTCCCTGGGTAAACTGGGGGAGTGGGACTTACTTGCCTATTTTATGAGAGGCATAAGAAACCCACATAATTATAAGTTCTTTTAAACATAATGTCATAATTATAAAGAAATGACAGTGAGTAGATTCTCACCTCATTGCTGCTGACTAGGTTCACAAAATCCCCCCTCAAAAGAAGGACTGATACTATTGGAAATCGCAGAAGACCCTCATTAGAGCCTGCATCTCAGTCCTCACCATCCTGCTCTCTTTCATCTCTTGCATCTCTACCTTCTGAGAACATCACCTTCAGATTAATGTATTGCATCCTATTTAAATGCAAATGGCCTTGGGGAAAATACTTTATGATGTTATTACCCTTTGGTGTTCTGGCAGGACCTGAGAGTTGATGCTTGCTATGCTGAATACCGAGAGGTGTTTAAACAGATCAGTGGGAAACCCAGGCTGAGAGGCTGCTGATGAAAGTAGAGGATCTACCAGGAAAGTAAAGAGCCTGGGAAACATATCCCATAATACTGAGCTACTTTAATGAATGCCTTAGAGAGACCAGCTTAACTAGAAGTATGGTTGGGTCATGAGTCCAAAATAAAGGCACGAATGATGGAGAGAATTATGACACATACATCTTTTTTTTCCTCCCGATCACCTACAAGGATGTTTGATAAGCAGCCACTTCCATGTTGTTCATAGAAGGAACCTATTTACTGGCTTGAGAGAGAATAAATTGAGAAAAGCAAATGCAGACTAAGAAACAAAGCAAAATCTTTCTTTTGGTGTTACAGTCATTTTGAGCAGAGCATGTGAAGAGATCATGTGAAGAATGGCATTGTTGAACATTAGCTCTGGCTGTTTGCAAGCTATTTTCAGTAAGAGCAATACAGCCTGGATTGAGGATGTTCTTTAAAGTCCTGCGGCCCTCCAAAAACTCTCTTTTCAAGGCAACTCAGTACACATCCTTGAATTGCCCCAACCTGAAACCAGTTCCACCTGCTTCCATCTGTTTGGAGGTGATGAGATCTGGAGGAGGTCATATGCTACCTGAGGATCAAATGTGCAGGTCACTGAGTAAGCAGCAGGGTTAATGGGAGGACACTGTGTCCCCAAGGTCATCCCTCACTGGCCAGGGCTTCAGTATAATCTCTCATCTGAAACACTAAGATCTTTGAATTTAGGAA
The DNA here is from genome assembly GCA_004024765.1 of Zapus hudsonius. Taxonomy (NCBI): domain Eukaryota; kingdom Metazoa; phylum Chordata; class Mammalia; order Rodentia; family Dipodidae; genus Zapus; species Zapus hudsonius. Next base: position 12,078 of record PVHP010030778.1, on the reverse strand, counting down.
CACTGAAAAATTATTTTAAGTTTTTCCCCCTCTAACTCTCATGGTAATCTACTTTGTTTTAATTTTCATCTCCTTTACCAGCTTGGAATTTATCCAGGAATAAAAGAGTGTGGCATGAAATCTACAAGCATGGCACAGAAAAGATTACATCAGTAATCTGTACACTATTCATTTCCCAGGCAACGCTGGATCACATTCACTCTGACCTTCCAAGCTAACAAATTTGCATGAAGGATGGCATGAGTAAATTAATAGCTTTGGTTTGACTCGAGAGTCAAATATGTGAGTTTGAGGAAAACATCGTGGTGTATGCCTATAATTGCAGAATCCAGGAGGCAGAGGCAGGAAGATCACAAAGTCCAAGACAGCCTGAGCAGCGTAGAGCAACTCAGTCTCAAAAAAACACACACAAAAATAAACTGTCATGTGTAAGGGAAATTTTACTTTGGTTAAACTTCACGCAGCAAACTCAGGCCACAGTATCCTGTCACCCTTGTGGGATTGCTGATATCAGGGATTTGTGGTGGTGCCCAAACAATGCTGACAAATGCACACTGGTAAAGTAGTAGTTCACTCTCATTAGTGGAAAAGCAAAATCCAGGATACACCATGACAGAGAACATTTCAAGGGTTACAAGTGTCTGCTGCCCCCTTGGAGATGGAAGCTGGCTCTTAGGATGGTGAAGGGCACAGAATACAGTATTTGTTAGGTGGTAATCCGGGCTTCTTGGTCAGATAAAGGGGCTCCTGCATCAACCATTAGAGAACCTGCAAAGGTATTTCAAGGCTTTGTAAGAGAGTCTTCTTCCATTTTTCACAAGTGGGGCAGGAAGCCAAGTGTAAGTTCACCCTAATATGCCTAAAGTGGTGATATGATACACAGACCTGTTATCATCCAGCACAGGGAGCCTCCCGAGTCCCTTCCAGGCAGATGATGATAAACAATGCAGCTATTCTGGAATGCTACCCAAAGTCGGTCAGGTTTTGTTCAGTATGATGTCATTGAGGGATCATTTGAAGGCAGGATCTGGGTTTAACGACCTGGGAGTTAGCCAAAGGTTCCTTCCTTCAATCCCTGCTTCAAACTCTCTTAGTGGGGTTCCTCCCAGCAGACACTAGGAAGCATTTGCATGGATTCATTTGCTGGGCATTCAGCATCCTCCTGAAACCTTCAATGGTCAATTCACAGAGACATTGTGTCCTCTCCTCTCGATACATGAGAGCAGAGGTGGTCACTGTTGGTACAGGTCAGGTGAGATTTTTCAAGAGTCTCTGAAAAGACCATTTAGTCTATTCTCAGAGACAAACAAAGGTGATGTTAAGAAAAACACTCTCATTGAGTCAAAAATGAAATTATTTTAAAAGGTTGTTCCCAGCATGGACAAGTATTTCTTAGGGTTCCAAGTATACTTTTATGAGACTGACGCGCTGCCTACTGCGCTAAGAGGGCGACGCCAAGTATACTTTTAAAGAAATCATTCCTGGCATTTTAGAAGCAGCATTTATCCTATCTTACTCATACTTTAGGGCACAGTCAAGCCTAAAATAAATATTTAAACTAAATCATCTTTGTGAGGCCATTTATGAAAGGTGCCTCCAAGTCCTTTGTCTTTACAGAGGTATGGAGCTACCCACCAGCCAGGCTGGCCTCCTTCCATTGCCTACAGTTACAAAAAAAAAAAAAAGCCCTGCTCCTCGGCTCCTGCTTCTCCAAGAATTTATATTGTACCTGCTTCTAATTTTATTTTTCTCATCTACACTAGGGTGGCTTCCTAATTCACCATCATAAAAATAGTTTTTTTATTGTTAAAAGGTTGGGTGTTACTCTAAGAACCCCATTTTCAGAATATTTTTCACAGAGCCAATTAATTCTCAGCTGTAGAAAAACCTCTCCTTGTCGTCTGGTCATCACAGTGAGATTTCAGGCTATTTTCATGATAAAAAATTGTCAGTTTTTGTTTGGAGAATGCTGATGCCATCCGTTAATAGATCTCTGATCCTGTGTTTCCTTCGAATTCACCACTGTCGCTAGACTCCATCTCTAATCCAAGAACAACTTTATTGTATTATTTATTTTATATATTTGAGACAAGGTCTTTGTATCACTCTCTGCCTTCATATTCTCAGCCATTCTCCTTCCTAAGCATCCAGAGTGTGAGGACCACCGGTGTGCAGCCCAGGTCTGGCTGATGCTGCCTTAGACCAGGCTTTTGAGTGTCTAGACTCTGCCTTATCCAATCTGTCCTCCAACTGTTGAGTGCTAATGAGCTTAGTGAATTGTACATTTTTTACATCATGATATCTCACAGTTCACTTCCTGCTCCCTGCCTCCTTCGTAGCATCCCTTCCAAAGCAGGACTTCAGTTCCAATGACTACCATTTTAGCCATTGATAACTTTGCTTTCCACAACAGTGAAAGGGGACTGATTTCTATCTTCATTGTATTTTCCTTGGTTTGAATTAGATAATGAATATTAAGTATCTAGGATACCATCTGTTGCAGAGTAGATATATAGTAATTTAGAAACAATCCTCTCTGCTCCCGAGCCAACCCGAGACTCAATACTGGGTGTAGAATAAAGGATGTTTTCACGATCTGACAACTGATCATTGAAGCTGCCTCTCTTCTTGCCTCTCCTCACTGTTACTCCCTAGAAGTAATGGCAGTTACACTGTTTGTCTGTTAATATGTGTCAGTACTCATTCCTCTGCGCTTGCTACATTATTCTTCATAAACTATATGCTGCTTCTTGGTGACATTATCATATATATTAGATTTGACTTTTAGATTTTGGAGACAGGGTCTCACTATGGATATATGTCCTAGGCTGGCTGATTTCCAACTCTTCACCTTCCTCTCTCAGCCTCCCAAGAACTGGGGTCTTAGGCAAGTACCATCATACCTAAAGTATTTATAACTTAAATCCAATATATAATAATACCATGAGCCAGGTGTGCTTTTTTATGTTAGAAGTTTGTATTTTACCTCATTTAATATTGAAATCTATTATTGCATGAATAACAATAAATTGCCCATTTTCCCCACATTTGTGAACTACCAGCAGCCCATAGGTTATAAAAACATACTTATATTTGTTTTACATATCATCGTGACAGGACATTGTCATATTTTTCATCTATAAAATTCATGCTTTAGAAAACAATTTAAGATTTTGTGTTGGACTGTATTCATAACTATCCTTAGCCACAGATATTGGGCATATTTGGAAATAAACTACAAAAAATGTGGTAATCCTATCTTGAATGACAAGTAAATGAATAAATGAATGGCTGAGTGAATGAATGAATGAATGATTAAATGAATGAATGGACAGGATGAATTAATGCGTGTTAAATATACAAAACTGTTTCCTGAGATGATAAATATTTTGAGAGAACTATAACTAACCAATGAATTATAGCAATGATATTATATATGTATAAACAAAAAAGAGTATCTCCCTCGCTCACAAAAAAATTAAACCTCTCCATAATGCTCTGAAGAGGTTCATATATGCAGTCTGATAAGAAACATGAAAAGTTACAGACAGGCTTGGTGAAGGAGCTGGGCATGGTAGTTCACACTTTTAATCCCAGCACTCGGGCGGCAGAGGTAGAAGGATGGAAGTGAGTTCTAAGCCACCCTGAGACTACATGGTGAATTTCAGGTTGGCCTGGGCTAGAGCGAGACCCTAACTTGAAAAACCTTTTTTTTTTAAATTGGTGAAGGAAGAGTCTGCATTAAGTATGGATTTCAATCCCCAGGAAACCAACTGGAGTAGCCTAGACAGAAAAAGGACCAGACTCATTCAGAAATAATAATAATATAGTCAGTAAGCACCTCTTTAATTCAAGCACATTTTATTCCAAGCACATTATATAAATTGGCTCAATGGAAGATACTTTAAAAATTTCAATAGAAAGTGACTCTGTAATGGTCATTTAATGGAAGACACAGCAGAAGAGTGGTTGGACTCATCTGAGATCATAGAGCAGGACACTGAAAACTTGAACAAGCTTGGTTAGTAGTGTGTGTCCCCTTCATCACTCTGCTTCGGTCTCTTCCAGTGTGCTATGAGATATGGCCTGGGGCAGAATAAGGTGAATGAATTACTTTGGAAGAAAAACATATTACAACACTTCTGGTGTTTGACAGTAGAGGAAAACCAAGAAATTAACTTCAAAGAAGACTGAGGTTCTAGAAAAAACAAAGTGTTCCATTACAAGAGAAACTGAGGACTATGAGAATTCCCAACCTGTACTGTGGGTTCCCAAGAGCCCCATGACTGCAGAAGAATAAGTACTGTGGATATTGAAGTCTAATCATATGCCTGGCTTATGCCTTTCAGGTTGAAGAAGTAGAGAAAGGATAGAAAAGGGATTCAAGAAAACTGAGAGAGGGAAGCTGCAAATGTTAGAGCCATGACTTTTAGAAGCAAAAATCTCCCTTTGTCCATTGACCCATTCGTAAACTGGGGTGTATGGCTTAAATGACAGGGGTAAGCCACATTATAGGTCACGGACCTGTCTTGCTTACAGCCCAGGGAGAAGTGATTGACTTTGTCACCCCCAAACAGTTATTGATCAAAGATGATTTCTGGACTCGGGAGAATCCAATATATCAATTTTTCTAAAACTTTATTGAATTAAATTAAACATTCTACATCTACCTGTTTCATAAAATATTAAACTAGTAGAAAGTTTTATTTTCTTATTTTGTGCTTTACATTTGAAAAGTGAATGGTGTAAAGTATGTCTTATTTACACAGTTGGATTCAGTCATACCCAGGGAATTTATTCCATTGAAGATCTCTTAATGAATGAATTAATTAATTAGGTCAAATATAATGGACAGGGAGATGTGTGTTTTATTTTTCCTTGTTTTGGCTTAATTTTTATTCTCTTTGCTGATATTTTGATCAGAACATTATCTACCAAATAAAAATCTTTTTAAGCACAACTGCTCTAAAAATGCCATGCATTGATTTTTCTGCTGTTTATATCTATTTCTAATTCTGGTTTAAAATATTATGCTTTGTGCATTTTCACACACTTCCAGATCACTTAAGTGCAAAACAATATTTGTCAGCTTACTGCTCTATTCAACCTTTTGTTTTTTGTTTCAGTTGCGTCAATAACCTTATACTGGAGGACTGCCTTCTTCTGCTTCTGCATAAAAGCCAGTATTTGCTTTCTATGACACATTTATTAATGTCAATAATATTCTTAATTTTTTCAAGATAACTATTTGCTTACAGAAGAATGTCCAACTTCCCAAGTGGACTAATTTTAGTATTTCTTGATTCAGGATTGAGCTGGTGCCTCATCACCCTTGTCCTATAGGCCACACATTTTGAATTACTTGGAAGGGGACTAGGGACTCTTGCTTTCTTAATACCCCAAGGGTTCCTTTTTGTGTGTGGTACATATGAGTGCACACATTTAAGTGTGTGCACGTTTGCAGTGTGCACACACGAGTATGTGAGAACATGTGAAGGTTAAGGTTGGCTGTCTTCCTCACTCATTCTCCATCTTTTTGTTGCTGTTGTTGTTTGAGAAGGGCCTCTCACTGAACTTGTAGCTCACCCATTTGTTTAGACTAGCTGGTCAGCAAGTCCTGTAGATGGTCCTGGCTCTCTCTTCCTAACACTGGAATTATGGTCAAGTACAGTGTCTGGAATTTTATGTGGGCACTGTGGATCTGAACTCAGGGTGTCGTGATTGCATGACAATCACATGACCTACTGAATCATCTCCACAATTTGCTGCTTCTGTCAGGTACATCTGTCAGGTACATCAACCTCTAATCCCCCCAGGGACACGACATTCTCACACTCTCCCCAGGATCTCTGTGTAGTTCAGATCTGATAACTCTCTCCATGACTCACACAGTGCCCAACATTGATTACATGCCTGTTCACTACATCCATTTCCCACCCTGCTCATAGTTCTAGAATCAACCAGCCTTTATTTATGTTTCTTTAGTTCTCAATAAACATTATTGATTGAATCGATGAATGAGTGAAGTATCACAAGGAGAATCTTCTATAATGAAAGTAGTAAAGGAAAATACATTTCTCACAAAATATAATGAAACCTCAGAGTATATGAATCGCATATACTTTGCAAACATCAGGAAAGTACTTTAGATTTGATTTATTTTTCATTCGTACTCTAAAATGTGTTTTCCTTTAACTTAAAACCTTAATCAAAAATTTGAAGACAGAATTAAAGACATAATATGATATATTCTTTACGTGTTGGTAATTCTGCCCAAATTTTTAGTTAGGCTTCTTTTGTTGAGTATTATTCTGTTAGTAGAAATCTGATGAACTATATAGATTTCTCAAAAATTTCAAAATCTCATTGTACCTATCACTGCATCAACAGGGTGATGGAATAAAAGAAATGCTTTTAGACTTCGAAACAATGACAGTGTTCTTGCAACATTTTTCTTACTAATTGCCCATAACCAATATTTTATGTAATGGCCAGGGCCCCTCTGCAAATCACTGAGTTGAGTAAAATGTGGAAAGCATTTTCATGAGAGGAAATTTTGTTAATATGATCCAAAAATTCCAACAGCTCCTAGAGACTCTTCTTTTTGTTTGTAACTTTCTAGAAAGCTGTTATATTGGCACTTCTCTCTCATCAATTAGTCACCGCTACATTTTAAGAATTGGGTAAGATAGTAATTTACAATGTGTTCTACCTCAAATGTTTCAGGTACTAATGGTGATACTAATACAGCTTCTATGGTTACCTGTGTCATGAAACTAAAGGAGTGAGACATTGTTTTATAAATACGGGACATATGACTCACCATGACTTTCATGAAATAACATCTACCATTACCTTAATTTCTAGGCTTTTGTAGCTACTCTTTTTAAATTATTTTATTGATTTGCCCATTAATCAAGATATACTTGAAGCTGATGAAGTTAGTTTCTATTATTCTAGCATACATCTCTCCCTGATTTATCCCCATGATATTGACTTTTTGAACATAGCGGACTGGCTTGTTGTACAATGTCTTACAACCAGGATTTATGTGGTTTTTGTTGTTTTTTTTCTTGAGGTTTGGTTTTGATCTAGCCCAGGCTGACTTGAATTCACTATGTAGTCTCAGGGTGGCCTCCAATTCACAGTGATCTTCCTATCTCTGCTTCCCAAGTGCTGGGATTAAAAGTGTACACCACCATGCCCAGCTGTGTGTGTGTGTGTGTGTGTGTATTACAAAGATATTTTCCTGTTTTTTCTCATTGCCCTTTTAACCTATTGAGTAGAAAATACTTCCAGATACTGCTTGTTTATTTTTGGCAAGAATGTATCCTAAGTGATGGTTTATATGGCCTCACACTTGGAACACACAGTTTATGTAATTGCTTAGGTTTTTGGTTAGAGTGATGTCTACAAGATCTATGCCTTATAAAGAAAGGTTCTCCTCTTTTCAGTCACTGACAAAGCTGGTAATGACACAGAATTTATGGGCTCAGAAAGGATTGCCCAGATTTCTGAACCCAAAGTTTGAGCTCTGTTCTAACTACAATAAAGAATTAGTAAAGATGGACCCAAGCTGGATAAATTGTGAATTATTAAATTTAACTAGGTAGAAATCACCAATTGTGGAGTTTATTTAAGGAGGAATGGGATCTGGAAAGGAAGATTAGAACACGCTCTCATGTGGAAAACACTACGCTTTACAAGGCTTGTTTAAGAAAGATTGAAGATTTAGGAGAAAAACTGGAATAAAGCCACAATCATATGGAGAGTAATTTATAAACTGAGGCCTTCAGAGAGAAATTAGACTGGACTCACAGCATGAGGCATGTATGAGGAAACTGAGGCTTCCACGGAGGATGAGTGGACACCCGAGGACGTGGAAGGTGGAATGTGGAGACTTAGGAGAAATACACATGGCATTTGCCTGCGTGGTTTCCCCTGGAGGAAGGCAAAATGTGAGAGTTTAAGGAAAAATATCTGAGAGGAAAATATACTTAGAAGGAAGACACATGGCATCTGCCCTGTGCCTGAGGGAAGTTCAGAGGAGTTAGTGGGGAGCACCCAGGGTAGAGCTAGAGTGTAAATATGCACGTGGTGGATTCAGAGGCCATAGGATGACCATAAATGTAACGAAGTGAGAAGAGACTGGAAAGCAGAGAAGTTTAGATTGAGAGACAGGCCTACGCTTCCCCACTCTGACCCAGCCAGGCTGCCTGGTGGGGGTGGGATCCAAGCAGCACAGGATAAGAGCCCAGACAGTCACACACCAGTCCCCAAAGAGGAGGACAGATAAAAGACTGCAACCTTTGTAGCATCAGATTGGGGCAAGCAAGGGAAATGCCTGATTGGTTAGTAGATTTGGAGGGCGGATCCCAGAGCCAGCCCACACCTGAACCTGCCCACACCTGAGCCAGCCCACACCTGAGCCAGCCCACACCTGAGCCTGCCCACACCTGAGCCTGCCCACACCTGAGCCAGCTCACTTAGGCAATAGCTGCTAGGCTGTGTACCACAGAGGGGGCTGTTGATCAGTCAAGGTCAGGCATGAGTTCCTGTTCTGCCAGGGAGAGGTGGCATGTGGATGGCATCTCCTGGTTCTCTCTGGACCTCAACCCCTAACTGAGACTGCCTAAAAGACGCTAGCTTTCTCTTATTCTATTTCAGTAATTTGTCATTGTGTGGAATATACTGTTTTTAACTATGATGTCTGTCCATATTATGAGCTTAAACAGTTTAAAGAGCTTTCCTAGATTTAGTTGTTCTGAGATGGTCTATAAGCCAATTATTTCTAATAGAAACACCATTATTTCAATTCTATTCCATTAGGAAAATATCTAAGGCTTTCTAAAAATTATTGAATAAATCTTTCTGCATTATGGAAAATTATGTGATGCTATACAGATTAACTGTACGATTCTACTTCTCCTGCCCTAGTTATTAAATAAATATATACTGTTCTGTTCCACATCTGAGGAGTTACCTCCTGTACCAGTCACTTTTGCAATGTTGTGACCAAAATACCTAGAGAAAGCAACTTATGAAAGCAAGACTTGCTTTGGCCCATCAAAGAATTTTAGTCCATCATGGTAGTAAAAGCCTGGTGACAAAAGCTTATAAGAATATTCACATCATGGTGGACTGGGAAGCAAAGGGCAAACAAAGTCACAACAAAGAGTTGGTTCAAAATATTTAAAGACCCTGTTCTAGTAACCCACTTCCACCAGCCAGGCCCCACCTCCTAAAGGCTCCGCAGCTTTCCCAATAGAGCAGCACCAGTTAAAGGAGGAAGCCCTCAAAGCCTGAGCCAGTGGGAGACATTTCATGTTCAAAACCACAGACACATGAACCTGTTCTTCCAGTGTTTCTCTCAGACTGTAGGTCAGTTCACTTCCCGAAGGAAGATTTTCTTACAGGATAAAATCACCAAAGCCAAAGACTACAATTCTCGTGTATTTGAAAGAAAATAAGGTATAGGAATATGACTAGGCAGAGGCAGGAAGATTGCCCCAAATTTCAGTCCAGACTGGACTACATACTCTGTCTCAAAAGCCAAACGAAGATGAAAATTACTGTAAATAAGCTATATAATGACACATTTCCCTGAGGACTAGGGGTGAAGAAAATATGGAACTGAGTGACATCATTACCCAAATGAAGGAATTTCTCAATTTGAAAAAGAGAGAAAATGCTTGGCTCAGTAAGCTATGGGAAACTTGTTTTCTAGTAGCTTCCACAAATTCCCTTCTTCAACTAGTATTATAATTGTAGAAATTCCTAAGAGTTAAAAAAAGAAAAGTGGATTTTAGAAATTCCCAAGAGTAAAAAATGAAAAATGGATTTTTAAAAACCGACACATGGCTAAATATATTTGAGTAATTTTTTTTTATCTCTATTAAATACATAATCTGAAAACTGTGGTCCCCAAGTTGTTTCCCCCAGAACTGAGATATGTGTCTATGGACCTGAAGTGCATTATACAAGATTAGGGAAATGGGTTCAATTGATCAAGTATTGGGGAGAGTTGAGGGAGAAAAACACCCAATCTGAGAAAGTATGTGGGTCAAATCAGAAACAAAGACAGAAGTCTCAAGGATAGAAAGGTTATCAGTAGTTGGGAAATAGGTTTTATTTAAGAAAATCATGTGAAGTAGTCCTGGGAAGGCATAGAACACTCTTCATCCATTTAAGAGTTCTGATTGCCTACATGTCTAGACAGAGAGAATCAAGGAGGGGTAAACAAGACTAACAAGGCCATTCTTCTCATGGAGATTATATGCTACAGGGAGAAGACGGATAATAAATATATAGGAAAAACAGAATCTCATGGCCCTGTAATATAATGATTACAGGTCAAGGTTTGGAGCCAGACAGTCTGGATTCAAAACAAAGCTCCTCAACATCACCCAGAGCAAGATACTTAACCTGTTCACACCCAAGTATTTCATCACCATAACAAAAATAATGGGACCTACTCCTGATGGTTGTAAGTGAAGATTAATAAGAATAATATATGTCAACACTTTAGGACAGTATCTGGCATGTGGCACATGCTAAGTCTAAAATAAAGGTTCTGAATTATGATGCTGGTAAGTGATAGGATGATAATAAGCCAAAGCAATGACATGGCTTTCAACCTCAGCCCCACTGGTATTTGTGAGTTGCAGGTATTTCTCTTACAGGCCTGGCTTGTGCATCATAGAAAGTGTAGCTGCGTCTTTTGCTGGATCTTTCACTAGATGTCAGCAATACTTCTGAGAAATGACAGGCAAAAATGATTCAAAACCTTGTGGAATCCCCAAGAGGAAAATCTCCCCCACCCCCAACTGAGAGCCAGCTAGAGAGAACAAACACAGCACTTTCAGAGAGAGTGATGCAGAAGAATTCTTTGAAGAGAAACTGGAACAGAAGCCCGAATGATCAGAAGAAAGCACTCAGGCAGGAATTCTTGGGTGAGTGTTCTGGTAGAGGGGATGAAAGACCACGAGGCAGGAACCAATCGCTTGGGCAGCTTGGCTGGAGCAGAGTGAAGATGTCGTAAGGGCAGTAGACGAATCAGTGTAGAAAGGTCAGTAAGGACCATGGGGATGGGCTAGGGAGGGATTCAGCTCACTTGATAGTTCAGGTGTGATGCCAGCACCACCTCAATCAGGCATGGAAAAATCAGGAGGATCAGAAATTCAGGCCATCCTCAGTTGATATGGATAAAAAAAACTAAAAAATAACGGTGAATTTGGATTGTATTGTTTATGTGATGAAAACTATTACAAGATTTTCAGCAGGAGAAAGATATGAATTGATTTCCATTTCTATGGTTTATTCTCGGATGTCATAGGGAGGGACTGAAAGAAATGCAAACCGAGAAGCTGTGGAGGAAGTTTACACACAGTCTAGTGAGAAGAAGGACCTGTGCAGGAATGGTGAGAGGTCATGGATGGGAACATGCTAAGACGTTATTGCAATCTTCTGCATTATGAAGGGAAAAACCTATAGAATAGATTGAATGTGGGAGAGGTTAAAAGGCTGATGAGAACAGAGCCTAATTTGGGGGAAGGAGCTAAGCAATTCTGCATAGGCCCCCATGGAGTTGGATTCATGAGGTTGTTGTTGGACCATTGACTGCACTAGGCTGGAGACCAGGCAGAGGGTAGGGCTGGACATAGCTGTTTAGGATCCATGGCTTTCATTCAATAATTACACAATGGGACCCGTGAGAAAGTACAGTGAATGTCCAGGGACCAGTTCTGAAGCATTTGCACTTTCTGTCTATGGGATGTAGAATGTAGGGATAGAAGATAAGGGAAAATAAATGTTTCATAAGTGAGTATGGGCTCATCTGGGCCCAAGGTTACCAAAAGATCAAGTAAGGCGAAGTGTTTTGAGTCTACACTTGGATTTAATGAGGTAGAGTGTGTTGGTAGCTATGATACACATGGTTTCACTGGATTGATGGGCATCAAGACCTCACTGGAGCATAGACTGTGGAGAGACGGTGAGGCAGTGATGTCTTGGTGGAAATGTAGCATTTCATTGGAGAAATGTTCCTGGAGGGCAATGAAGAAAGCAATGACCAGTGAA
>PVHP010030777.1:0-21467 GCA_004024765.1 Zapus hudsonius | reverse complement strand
ACTTCTAGACAGAATGTACATAGAACTACCAATGGACCCAGCTATCCCTCTACTAGGCATCTACCCGCAGGATGCCACATCTCGATGCAGAAAATTTTGTACAACTATATTTATAGCAGCTCAATTCATAATAGCCAAGAACTGGAATCAGCCCAAATGCCCATCTATGGAGGAATGGACAGCGAAACTGTGGTATATTGATACGATGGAACTCTACTCAGCTGAAAGGAAAAATGACACATCGAAATTTAGAAAAAATGGTCTGACTTTGAGCAGATCTTACTAAGCGAGCACTCAAAAGAACAGAGATTTGAACGCCGCATACTTTCCCTCATATGCGGTCCTTAATCAGGATAAATGTTTTCTTTATGCAGACTTATAGAAAGAAGTGAGATGTTGGGAATGAGGGATGTGGGAAGGGGGAAGGGGAATGGCTTAAGCAGGAGGCCAGTCCAAGTTAGATTCAAAAACATAAAATCCTCACGAGCATACTGTAACCTAAAGATTAAATAGTGGGCGTCAACTGGCAAGAGGGGTCATGAATAGCAGGGGAGAATGTTTAAGTCTGTGAATAATTGAACAGTCTGAAAGCCCCCGGTCCCAGTCACCGGTCCCTTCCCTCACTGAGCTGTTGACCAAAGTGACCCATGAGTTTCCAAAAACAAGACAGAATTCTGTCAAGGCTTTGAACACCCTCCCCAGGCCTGAGATGAAATCCTGTTGCTGAAGATACCGCAGAATGCCATCGATCTTCATCGAGAATCCCAGCGAGCTCTGGAATGGTAACCAACCCCCAGATGGCAGTTAGTGAAGGGCTGAAGGGCAATGCACAAACTGCCAGGGGAAGCTGATTGGCGATAACTGGAGTAAACAGACCATTGGCATGAAACATAGTCTGCGGCCATGAATAGGCTGAATACATTTCCTACTGGGAGAGAACAGCAAACCAAGAAAGGAGCAATTGTGCAATGAAGGAACCTGGGCCTGAGGGAGTCAATCAACGGCCGTTAAATTTGGCCAAATATTCCACTCAGTGAGGGGGAACCTTTGATTGGAAATGGGGATTTAGGGCAAGATGCACCGGATCCCATACTCTTGGACTCCCAAGAAGAGATGCACTATGCGAATATCTGACAGGGAGGCTACTAAAAATAGAAACTAGGCAATCCATAATGGTCTATATCTGTTAACCTATACTGTTCTAACTCTCCAATGGAGATTGTATTTGTATTTTTCAGGATATAGCGAATGAGCTGTGGCCCATATAACCCTACCACCCGACAGCAGGCCAAAAGATGAGACCATGGCAATAGATGAGCCACCACAGTCATATTGTGGAGGATCCATATGGAACCCTGCAGAGAAGGACGGGATGAACAAGGGACCCATAGCCACAGCCATTCAACCAACTCAGGATAAGCCAAATGTGTTTGTGTTTTTCAGGATACAACGAGAGAGCTGTGGCCCATTGAACCTTACCAACCAACCGTAGGCCGATGGATGAGATCCTGACAAGAGAGGAGCCACCACAGTCATATCAGGGAGGATCCATAGGGAACCCAGCAGACAATGAATGATGAAAAAGGGAACTATAACCACAGCCATTCAATCAACATAAGATAGGCCAATGAGACAGAAACCAAGGATTTTCGACACAAGGACCTCTAAGCTCGCAACATTAAAGCAGCCTTATTACTCACCCACCACGACTCAGGGAACTGAGAGGAAGAGGGGGCCGAAAGATTGTGAGAGCCGTGGTGGGGGAGATGGTCCAGAGGCATAGCACCCATCAGTAACAACTCACTTGGGCCAGGAAGACCGGGATGAGTACTAAGATATCCAGGATCCCTTGCCACAAGGACTAATACAGACAGCCCACGAAGGAGGATATACAACTGATCAGGGATGGGGAGGGGGGGGAATTGGGGAATTCGGGATAACAACGCATGGTTTGCCCACTAAATAATGTAACTCATTATGGACAATAAATTTAAAAAAAAATAGAAAAGGTCCAGCAAATTAACAAAGTACTGGCACCTGAATAATTTGCTTCTAAAAATGATTGGGTCATCCAAGAAATAAAACAGGAAATTCAGAATTTCCTAGTAATAACTGATGATGATAACACATCTTATCAGAACTTGTGGGACATAATGAAGGCAGTCCTGAAGGGAAAGTTCATTGCACTAAATGCCTTCATGTCAAAGACAGAGAGGTCTCAAATCAATCGCCTAACCACCCACCTAAGATCATTGGATCGGACGGAAAAAGCTAACCCGAGGAGCGCAAGACGAAAGGAAATAATTAAAATCAGAGCTGAGATTAATGAATTGGAAATAAAGAAAATGATTAAAAATAGATATATCAAAGAGTTGGTTCTTTGAAAAAGTTAGTAAGATTGACAAACGCCTGGCCAAACTAATCAAACGAAGAAATGAGAAAGCCCAAATCAACAAAATCAGAAAGGACAATGCTGAGATCTCAACAGATCCCGAAGACATTGGAAAAATCATCAGGTCATACTTCCAAAACCTCTACTCCACAAAATTAGAGAACCTGGAAGACATGGATAAGTTTTTTGACACCTACCAACTGCCAAAGCTTAACCCAGAGCAGATAAAAGCACTAAATAAACCTATCACATCAACAGAGATTGAATATGTAATCAAAAACCTTCCCAAAAGGAAAAGCCCAGGACCAGATGGTTTCTCAGCTGAATTCTACCAAGACTTCATCACACAGCTGAAACCACTCTTTCTGATGATTGTTAGAAGCATAGAAAAAGTGGAAAGTCTTCCAAACACTTTCTATGAAACTACCATTGCCCTACTCCCCAAACCAGGCAAGGATGCAACAAGAGAACTATAGACCTATATCTCTGATGAACTTAGATGCAAAAATCCTGAACAAAGTCCTAGCAAACTGGATACAATGCTACATCAAAAATATTATCCAACCTGACCAAGTTGGCTTTATCCCAGAGATGCAGGGATGGTTCAACATATGCAAGTCGATAAATGTAATACATCACATTAATCGGCTCAAACACAAAAACCAAATGGTTATCTCAATAGATGCGGAGAAGGCCTTTGACAAAATTCAACACCACTTCATGTTCTAAGCTCTGGAAAGAATAGGCATAGATTGGCTATACCGTAATTTAATAAAGACAATTTACGAAAGTCCTAAAGCATAAATCATTCTCAATGGGGAATGACTCAAGGAGGTCCCACTCAATTCAGGAACAAGACAGGGGTATCCACTCTCACCACTAATCTTTAACATAGTGGTTGATGTTCAAGCCCAAGAAATAAGACAGGAAAAGGGCATAAAAGGGATACAAATTGGAAAGGAAGAAATTAAACTATCCTTCTTTGCAGATGACATGATCCATTATATATCAGACCCAAAGAATAGTATCAGTAACCTCTTGAAGGTGATTAATGCTTTCAGCAACATGGCAGGATACAAAATTAACACACAAAAATCAGTAGCCTTTCTGTATGCAGTAGACAAGCAGACAGAAAAAGACATCAGAGAGACTGTCCCATTTTCTATAGCCTCAAAGAAAATCAAATACCTTGGAATATCACTAACCAGGGTTGTAAAGGACTTATATATGGAAAATATTGAAACACTCAAGAAGGAAATAAAGGACATGAGAAGTTGGAAAGATATTGCATGCTCATGGTTAGGGAGAATCAGTATAGTAAAAATTACAATCCTGTCAAAAGCGATTTAAAGATTCAATGCCATGCAGATAAAAATCCCAACCTCTTTCTTCACAGACATAGAAAAAATTATCTCTAAATTTATTTGGAAGGGCAAAAGACCTCAGATAGCCAAAACTATTCTAAGTAAAAAGTCCTACTCAGGAGGTATCACCATGCCTGACTTCAAAACATACTACAAAGCCATAGTAACAAAAACAGTATGGTACTGGCATAAAAACAGACAGATGGATCAATGGAACAGGATTGAAGACCCAGCTTTAATTGGAGTAACTCAGTTATTGCGTCTTTGTCAAGGGGGCCAACAATGTACACTGGGTCAAAATAGCATCTTCAAGAATTTGTGCTGGACTAATTGGATAAACACTTGTAAAAAAAATGAAAATAGACTCACTCCATTTACCATGCACAAAAATCGACTCCAAATAGATCAGAGACCTTAATATAAATCCGGTAACCCTTAATATAAATCCGGTAATCCTGAACACCCTGGAAGAAAATATATGAGGAACTCTATATCAAATAGGGGTAGGGAAAAATTTCTTGAGCAAATCTCCAGCAGCCCAGGAAATACAACAAACACTTAAACAATGTGACCCAATCAGACTCAAAAGCTTCTGTACAGACAAACAACTCATACTCAGAGCCAAAAGACACCCCTCAAATTGGGAGATGATTTTCACCAGCTACAAATCAGACAGAGGCCTAATTTCCAGAAACTACAGAGAACTTAAAAAAAATTAATAAGAAAAATCCAAAATGCCCCCTCACAAAATGGGGCACTCATCTCAACAGAGAATTCAAAGAGGAGGAAACACAAATGGCCTTGACTCATCTAAGAAAGTTCTCAGCATCCTTAAGCATCAGGGAAATGCAAATCAAAATCACAATGAGATACCATCTTACCCCTGTCAGAATGGCAATCATAAAGAAAACCAACAACAATCATTGCTGGCAAGGACATGGGGAAAAAAGAACCCTCATTCACTGCTGGTGGGATTGCAAACTTGTTCAACCATTATGGAAAGCAGTGTGGAGACTTCTAGACAGAATGAAAATAGAACTACCAATGGACCCAACTATCCCTCTACTAGGCATCTACCCGCAAGATGTCACATCTCAATGCAGAAAAATTTTTACAACTATATGTATAGCAGCTCAATTCATAATAGCCAACTATTGGAATCAACCCAAATGCCCATCCATGGAGGAATGGACAGCGAAACTGTGGTATATTTACCTAATGGAATTCTACTCAGCTGAAAGGGAAAATGACATATTGAAATTTAGGAAAAATGGTCTGACTTCGAGCAGATCTTACTAAGCGAACACTCAAAAGAACAGAGAATTGAACGCAGCATTCTCTCCCTCATATGTGGTCCTTAACCAGGATAACTGTTTTCTCTATGTAGACTAGTAGAAAGAAGTGAGAGGTTATGAATGAGTTGTAAGGGAAGGGGGGACGGGAATGGTTTAAGCAGGAGGCTAAACCAAATTAGGTTCAAAAACATAAAATCCTCAGGAGCATACTGTTACCTACAGAGCAAGTAGTGGGCGTCAACCCCCAAGAGAGGCCATAACTAGTAGGGGAGAATGGCTAAACATGTGAATAATTGAGCAGTCTGAAAGCCCCCGGTCCCAGTCACCGGTCCCTTCCCTCACTGAGCTGTTGTCCAAGTGACCCATGAGGTTCCAAAAACAAGACAGAATTCTGTCAAAGCTCTTGAACGTCATCCCCAGGCCTGAGGCAAAACCCTGTTGTCGAAGAAACCACAGAATGCCGTCGATTAGCACTGAGAGACCCTTTAAGGTCTGGAATGGTACCAGCCCCGCGTTAGTGCAGTGCTGGAAGGCATTACACAAGCTGCCAGGGGAAGCAGATCAACGACAGATGGAGTAAACAGACCACTGGCATGAAATACAGTCTGTGGCCATGAGTAGGCTGACCACACCTCCTATTGGGAGAGAACAGCAAACCAAGAAAGGAGCACTTGTGCAATGGTGGAGCCTGGGCATGGGGTAGACAATCAACAGCTATTAAATTTGGCCAAATATTCCACTCAGTGAGGGGGAATCCTTGATTGGAACTGGGGATTCTGGGCGATATGCACCGGATCTCGTACTCTTGGGCTCCAAAGAAAAGATTCGCTATGTGAGTGGCTGATGGGGAGACTACTAAAAACAGAATCTAGGTAATCCAGTATTTTGTATATTTGTTAGCCTATACTGATCTCACTCTCTGATGGAGATTGTGTTTGTGTTTTTCAGGATGCAGTGAGAAAGCTGTGGCCCAAATAACCGTACCATCCGACCGCAGGCAGAAAGCTGAGATCCTGGCAAGGGATGAGCCACCACAGTCATATCATGGAGGATCCATATGGAACCCTACAGAGAATGACGGGATGAACAAGGGACCCACAGCCACAGCCATTCAATCAACTCAGGATAAGTCAGTGAGATAGAAACCAACAATTCTCGACACAAAAACCCCTAAGCCTACAACATTAAAGCAGCCTTAATACTCACCCACCACCACTCAGGGAACTGAGCAGAAGAGGGGGCGGAAAGATTGTGAGAGCCGTGGTAGGGGAGATTATCAGAGGCATGGCACCCCTCAGTAACAACACACTTGGGTCGGGAGAACCCGGCTGAATACTATGCTATCCATGGTCCCCTACCACAAAAACTGATCCAGAAAGCCCATGGAGGAGGATATCCAGCTGACTGGGGATGGGGAGGGGGGGCAATGAGGAATTGGGGATAACAACTCATTGTTGGCCCACTAAACAATGTAACTCATTATGTACATTTAAAAAAATAAAAATAAAAAAATAAATAAATATAAATTTATTATAAAAGATACTGGCTCCAAATAACCCAGTAATTTAGGATTCGCTGTATGCCACTGTGGTGGTGAAATTTTATATGGCAACTTATCTAGGTTATGATTATTCATTTGGTCAATGCTAATATAGCTTATAGTATAGTATAGTGACAGTACTTAGTAGACATTTTTAATATCTATCATAAGTTGTCTTTAAGTAAAGCCTACTTTTGAAAATTGATAGGGCCCCATCCATTCACCTGCCTTAACAGAAAAAATTGAGGATTTTCAAGAGATAAAAGAAATTTTGTCTCAAGTCTTATAAGATTTGTAAGACTTGAGGCAGGTGGTAACATGCTAAACAATTGTGCTACTGGAGCTCCAATTGCATCAAAATCCTACCTGATCGGGGAGGCTCCTCAGGCTCATCAGAACTAGATGGTAAGATCCTATTGCTGAAGAGATCATATGCTTCACTCACAGGACATTGAGAAATCAAGCTAGAACTGATCTAGAAGCCTCCTCTTCGCTGACTAGCTAGCTGCCAGTGATAGAAAATACCATTCAGGCTGCTAGGGGATTAAAGTCATCAACAGTCTTACTCAGCAGTGAACCCTGCAACCTACATATCCAAACAGCCTGGCAAGATGTGTCCACTGGTACAATAGTGGCATGACAGATTGGCATTAAGGCCTGCTCCAGGGGAGATAATCCTATGATTTAGGAGGTCACAGGCCCTAGGAGGTAAGCAACTTCTGTTGTTTTGCTAAATGGATATGTTGTGCCCATCAAATTGCCCTCTGTATATTCATGTTTGTGCCAATATATTAGTGCTGCTCTTACCTTTGATAAGTGAAAATTCTTCATGCAGTTGGTGGTGGTTATTACAGAGACTCAAAACTCATCAAAGTACTGTGAAGTGCTTATTGAGACAGACATCACTATATTGCCCCCCAAAGCTCAGGAATGTTATGTGAGGGAGAACAGAAAGAATGTAAGAGCCAGACATGAACTGGCTATTATAATCATTACCACACATTAACTGCACAAGACCTGCACAATATTGGGCCCAACAACATTCTATCACAAATGGTGGTGGAAGAGGAAAAAGACATCAAACTAGAAGAGGGAATACTTGGTGAGAAGAGGTTCTGTGGAAGGAGGATTGGGGAGAGGGCACAAGAGAAGAAAATTGGAGGGGGTCATGATCTAAATACGTTCATATATGTGTGTGTGCATGTGAGTATACATATGAATATATATATATATATATATATATATATATATATATATATATATATATTTGTCTATGTTAGAGAACCCTGACTCTAGTTGTTTCATCACATTTTTCACTATGTAGTCTCAGGGTAGCCTCGAACTCTTGGCAATCCTCCTACCTCTGCCTCCCGAGTGCTGGGATTAAAGGCGTGCGCCACCACACCTGGCTTCGTCACATTTTTCAATCACAAAAATTTAGTTAATGATCGAGAAGTATCCATGAATTAATGTGATTACATGTATGACTCTGGATACCTCAGAGGTACCTCATAAACCTTTGATGATAAAAGGAGTTTCCAAATGCAAACAGAGATAGTCTAGCCCTTCCACTTGGAACTAAAGAGGGAGGAGATCTGTAACAGCTGGTCTTGCTGCTGCTATGCCCCCTCCACATCTCCTGCATGGTTCACCCTGCAACACTCATAAAAGAAAAGGGTTGATGAGCTGTTCTGCATAGAAATGGAGGAAAGAGATTGCCAAAGCCGTTACTATTTCTAGAGACAATACACCATTGATAAAAAGTAATTTCAAATTGCAAAAAACATCTGTGTAAATGAAATGCATGTGAAAACCTGCACATTCTTTTGTTAGCAAAACTGAATTTGGCTAGATAATCTTTCCCATATTACTACAAAATGAATTATACATTCATTAACAAACTCTCCCAACAAAATGAAAGGTGTTCCTTTTCCTAAATCACTTGCTTACTTACTTGTTTGGAAACTCAACAAAACCTTCAATATAGCAGGAATTAACTCACACCCCAAGTTGCAGTCAACATTCTAGTTGCTGCGCAGAAAGAACCCAAACAAAAGCAGCTTGTGGAGGAAGCGTTTATTTGGCTTACAGACTCGAGGGGAGACTCCATCCTGTCAGGGAAAACAATGGCATGAGCAGAGGGGTGGACTTCACCTATGCCACAGCACTGGAAACAACAGCAGGAAGGTGTGCCAAATACTGGCAAGGGGAAGCTGGCTTATAACCCCCAAAAGCCCACCCCCAACAACACAGCTCCATCGAGGTTGTAAAATCCAAACTGCCATCAGCTGAGGATCAATTACCCAGAACACATTCATTTGTTTGTGTGGGACACCTGGATCAAACCATGACACCCCACAAGCATCTGGAGTTTGTTTGTAGCAGCTGGAGGCCCTGGCCTACCCATTCTCTCTCTCTCTCTCTCTCTCTCTCTCTCTCTCTCTCTCTTTCTCTCTCTCTCTTTCATCTCTCTATGTCTCTCTGCTTAAAAATAAATAAATAATAAATAAATAAGTAAATAAACTTATATGCACCAAACTCAGGGGCACCTAATTCTATAAAGCAAAATTTACTACATAATAAAGCAAATATAAATACAATAATAGTAGGAGACTTTAATCTTAAACTAACATCAATAGACAGATCCACTATGCAGAAAATAAACAGAGAAACAATGCAGCTAAAAATGCCATTGATCAAATGGACTTAACAGACATCTACAGAACATTCCTTCCTAATCCACTGAATACACATTCTTTTCAGCAGCCCATTGGACCGTCTCCAAAATAGACTGTCATGGTTTGATCCAGGTTTCTCCCACAAATGAATGTGTTCTGAATTCTCAATCCCCAGCTGAAGGCAGTATGGGCATTAGAACCTTGTTGGATCTGTGTTGTTGGGGGTGAGCTTATGGGTGTTATAAGCCAGCTTCCCTTGCCAGTATTTGGCACACCTTCCTGCCATTGTTTGCAGTGCTGTGGCAGATGTCATGTCCACCCCTCTCCCCATGCCATCATTTTCCCTCAAATCCATAAGCCAAAATAAACCCATTCCTCCACATGCTACTTTTGCTTGGGTTCTTTCTGTGCAGCAACAAGAAAGCTGACTACAACAGATTTGGTACCAGAGAATGGGATCTGTCCTTGCTGTTAGAACCCTGATTCTGTGGCTTTGGCCTTTTGAAACTGATTTGCTTGAGGAATATAGAAAGACTTGAAGCCTTGGCCTAAGAGACACCTTGCAGTGCTGTAAGTACAGTTTCATGGACCATTCTGGTCAGATTTGGAAAGACCTGAATGCAGTAAGAACTATACTATGCAGTAAGAACTTTGCCTTTCAAGGGTGAGGCAGAATTTTGTCAGGACTGTGACAGAAACAGTTTGTGTGAGAGGCTTTCTGCTTGCCTGTGTCCTGATAACTTGTGGACAGTTGCTTTGCATAGATGTGGACTGGTGTGAACAGAGAGAGATGGTTCGGAAAGAAATTAATTCTTTGGGTCGAAACTGCTGCCTGTTTGGCTGCAGTTATTTGAGAGACTACAACCATTGAGATTGGGCCAGGTGATCTGCAATGGGACAGCAGGAAGAATGCAGAATCTTTTGAAGTAAGGGGCCTAAATTCTGAAGGAGGTTTTCTGCTCATTAAAGTTGGCTTTATTCCCCCTAGATTAACAAATTGGTAGCCCACATGTTACTGGGGAGTATAACAAATGCAGGAAGAGAGGGTCATTGGATTTGCAACACAGTTTTGGCTGTGGGCAGGATGGAGAAGGTGTGTTGGATTGCATGCACGGAGGTTCCAATGGAGCCATGAGGATAAATCATGGGTTGCAGTGGAAACCCAATGAAATGCCAGGACTAATGCTATCTTTTGCAATGTGAATGTTCTGGACCATTATGGGTTTGCTGTTAGGTACTATAGCTCAGTTGAAAGAAATGCCACGGGGACTTATGGAGTTGAGCTGAATGTAATGTATTTTACATCATGTATGATTATTAGTTTGTGGGGGCCAGGTGCAGACTGTCATGGTCTGATCCAGGTGACCCCACAAATGAATGTGTTCTGAATGCTCAATCCCCAGCTGATAGCAGTTTGTATATTAGAACTTTGATGGAGCTGTGTTGTTAGGGGCAGGCTTATGGTTGTATTAAGCAGGCTTCCCCTTGCCAGTGTTTGGCACACCTTCCTGCCACTGTTTGCCATGTTGTGCTGGAGGTATTGTTCACCCCTCTTCTCATGCCATTGTTTTCCCTGCCATAATCAGCTTCTCCTCAAGTCTCTGGGTCCGTGGGTTAGTTAGGGAGTTGCAGCGTGCATCAACTCCCTGTTCACCCACGGAGCTGGGTGAGCAGAGGCTTGGAATAGCTGTGAGCCAAACGAGAGATGAGGACTCTCGGGAGAACACGGCAGTGGGCAATTCTCATTTTATTGTATAGATAGCAGTTGCTTATATAGAGGAAAGTCAGTGGTAGAAGCATAGGAAGCAAGATCTGTGAGCATCTCATGAGTTTGATTGTTAAGGGCCAGTATTCTTTGGATACCTATTTTGCATAGATAAATTGAGGGGGCTATGTGACTCTATACATGGATATGTATAGAATTGTGATGTCAGCAGAGGAAATGTAACCTTATTGTTTAGGTTTGTTATTGCAGCTGGACTAAGTTAGGCTTTGAACTGCTTGCTTATCTTAGGGGACAGCTGTGGCCTGCCTGGGGGCTGGAGTTTTCAGGATTGCTAAGATTTATAGGGGCTCTCAGACTTTGCCTCAACTTCCTTATCAGAAGGAGACAGTCCCAGAAGCCTGCCAGACTCAGCAAAACCCTACATCCTCCATGCCCCTTTTAGCAGGGTGCCACACAAGTCCATAAGCCAAAATAATCCCCATTCCTCCACAAGCAGCTGACTACAGTGTAGACCTTACATTAGGGTATTACGCATGTTTCTACAAATTCAGAAACATAAGCATAATTCCCCACATTTTATCCAACCACAATGCATTAAAATTAGAAATCAACAAGAGTAACAACAGAAAACATACCAACTCATGGAGACTGAACAACTCACTATTAAAAAATGAATGAGTTGTTGAAGAAAAACTCAGAAAGTAAATCAATAATTTTATTGAACTGAATAACAATAAAAGCACAACATAACAAAATTTATGGGACATGATGAAAACATTTCTAAGAGGGAAGGTTATTACACTAAATACCTACATTACAAAAACAGAGATCTCAAATTAACAACTTAAATATCCACTTGGAGGAGCTGGAAATTCAAGAACAGTCCAAGCCCAAAAGTAAATATGGAAAGAAATAATCAAGATCAAAGCAGAAATAAACAATTCGGAAATAAAGAAAACAATTTTTTAAACTAATTAAACGAAAAGCTGGTTCTTTGAAAAATTAAACAAGATTAATAAACCACTGGCCAAATTGTAAAAAGAAAAAAAAAACAAAAATCAAAAATTTTAGAAATGAAAATGGAAATGTCATAACTGACACCAGTCAAATAGTAAGAATCATCAGGGCATATTTCAAAAGCTGTATTCCACAAAATTGGAACATGTGGAAGTAATGGATGAATTCCTTGACTCATATCACCTTCCAAAATGAAATCCAGAACAGAGAGACTTCCTAAACAAACTAATATAATTCTAACAGAATGCCAACAGGCCTGCTATGGCTCAGGAAACATTGAGGAAGAGGGGACAGAAAGATTGAAGAGCCACAGAGTGGGACTATCCTGAGGCATGGTCCCCATAACTCACAGTGACTGACTGAGGCCTTCATGGTATCACAGTGATTTCCATAACCCCACTGAGTAGGGTCTCCAGGGTAATGGGAACTGGAACAGGGGATAAAAGAGAATAACCTGCTATAATTTATATAAAATGAGAATTAATTTTGAAAATACACAGGTGAGAGCTGGTGATATTGCTCAGCAGTTAAAGGTGCGTGCTTGCAAAGCCTGACAGCCTGGGTTCATTTCCTCAGTACCCATGTAAAGCCAGATGCACAAAGTGGTACACACATCTGGAGTTTGTTTGCAGAGGCAATGGGCCCTGGTACTCTCTCTCTCTCTCTCTCTCTCTCTCTCTCTCTCTCTCTCTCTCTCTGTGTGTCACTCTCTCTCTTTCTCTCTCCTCTCTCTCTCTTCTTTCCCTTCCCTCTCAGAGATAAATAAGTAATTTTTTTACAAAAATAAAATACACAGATGAGCAATAAAGGAAGGATACCTGACATTTTCCTCTAGCCTCTGCATGTGCACAGGCACATACATCTGCACCACACACACACACACACACACACACACACACACACACACACACACACACACCAAAACACTACACATGATGCAAAAAAATAGGGATGAAAATAATGAAATGAAAATTGTGCCTTGTTTGGGCCTTTTACTCAGTATGCATGTGAGAACCAATCTTCATTATACCCAATCTCAACTAGCACATCTGCACAGACTTAAAGAAAAACACATTCTACAAAATGAAATATGCATCACAACTGAGAATGCCACGTCATAAAGAAAACTTACACAACCCAATGAAATTATTTTGTCCTGAACTGAAACTCACTAGACTATAAAGTTCAATTTAGAAAACTACAACTATAATTTATTATTTTTCACCCTAGACACTGCACTGTTAAAATGGAAGGTGTGGCTAATCAATTACAGCAGACAAGGTGGAATACTGAATAGCTTGTCATCTCTGAAGCTTAAAAGAAATCCGTTTACAAACATTCAGAGATACATCAAAATGACAAGGGGAATAAAAGTTCTTTCATTTTCAATTAACACCAACCCAAGTTTTAGAAAGCTGTAGCATCCTCAGTCCCCTTTTCTTGCCTCTTCTAATGTCTTTCAATTTGATCATAAACATGCCATGAAAAGAGAATTGATGCAATGTTTACAAAGCAGATGTTTTCAAGTGATGCTAATAATATATTTAGAGCCAAGAGCTACCCTTCCAAAGGGACATAAATTACAAATGACAGAATACAAGGTACACAAAAGCAGATTAAAATATATTCTGCAGAATCAGTCAGAATCCGATATGGTCTAATTTATATCTTTATTTTAAATTGATTTGATTTGATTTGAAATTTTTATTTATTCATGTTATGTATTATGATCATATTTATCCCCATTAATCTCTCTTGACCCTCTTTTACTCCTGTTGAACCACTTCTTCCCAAGTAGTCCAATTTCTACTTTGATGTCTTTTTTGGGCATGACCCATAGAGTTAAACTAGGGCTCTTTGTATGACCATGAATGGGGGATCATTTCTTGGGGTGTGGACAGCATACTAGTGGCTGCACCACTGAAGAACATGACTCCCCCTTCCACAACTATCTACTGACAAAAGCTCAGCAGGGAGATAAGGGGTTTCAAGAGCCCCAACTTTGAGGATAAGTTAAAAAAAAGTCAGGTATGAAAAGTCAAGTACAGTATGATCTCAGATACAATAAAACTCATTAAAGCAGTGTAAAATAGTGGGTGCTAGGGGCTGTGGTTGGCAGATGGACGAACTCCAGACATATGCACTACTTTGTGTGTGTGCTTAATGTGAGCATTGGAGAATGGAACCTGCTCTGTCAGGCTTTGCAAGTGCCTTAGCCCATTTTTATTTTATTTTTTTAAAGTTGTTATTGGCTTAAAATTGAATATATTAACACAACAATATATCATAGGTTCTTAGATAAAGCCATTGAATCCATGATGATATTCCCTCTTATGCACTAATTATTCTCCCCCTCATGACTCTTACATTCTTTCTGCCCCCTCTTCTGCAAGTTTCCCTGAGTCATAGTGGGTGAGTTTATATTTTGCATATTTTGGACAATCTTGGGCACCCTTGGTGCCTCTCTCTATTGTCCTTCTCCAATTTATCTGCCTTGCTGTGGAAATAGCTCTTTTGCTCCTCATCTCACTTCCTTAGAGGTTGTGTTAGAGCTCTAAATGGTGAGTTTGATGTGAATGGTCTCCTGCTTGGGTGTCCCCTGTCAAGTCATGTCTCTTTGGTGGAGTTCAGTTGTCCCCAGTTCACATTGCTTTCTGAAAAATACAGTCTCTAGCGGAGAGTGAGATCATTATTGGTCAATTGAGACAAATATTGCTAGGTTGGTGAGCATTTGGCGGGTGTAGCCTTTCTGAGGACCTATGGTTAGTGAGGACTTTCCTGCATAGATGGGGTTCTTGGTCCCCATTCAGGGTACCCTGGGTCCCCTTACCAGTCAGGGGTTCCCTGCCTCTGAGCAGATCTCAAAGACAATTAGCCAGCTGTTGATTACCCACCTAGGTTGGGTGCCACTATTGCACAGATGGGTACTTCTTGACTTGCTTGTCTGTGCCATACAGCAGTGTGTTCTGCACTCTCAGTCCATCGGTTGGTGTAACTTGAAGATGCCTCCTGCTCAGTAAGGATATGGTTGGTCTGGTTCCCCTGGCAGCTCATGCAACACCTTCTGGCATTACCCAGGCTGCCCATCTGGGAGCTGATTTTGTTTCTGAATTCAGCAGGGTCTCTCGTTGTGTGATATCGTTCTATAGAATCTTCAGCAATAGGGTCTTATCTTTTGCTTAAAGTGGGTATTCAAGGGCTGTGACAAAAGTTTGTCTTTTTTTAGGGACCATGTGTGTCACTCTGATCAACAGCTCATTGTGGCTTATTGGGTCGGGGAGCAAAAGGTCAGTGTCCTTTGTACCAACCCCCCCCCCCCCCGTTTGGGGCCCTATCTACCTCCAGAACTTGTTGTACAGAAGATAGGATTCTATGGAGTCAGATTATTGTTAGTTTAGGTTTGTGTACATCTCCCCCATCTGTTGCTTCTACCCCTGCTCCCATTTCCTTCTGTCCCCTTTGCCTTTCACCTGAGTCACTAGTCATATTTTCTTACAGTTTGGTTTAACCTGATTACAGGCCACAGATAAGAGAGAATATGCTGCACTTGTCTCTCTGTTCTTGTGTGAGTTCATTTTAATTTTTTTTTGAGATAGGATCTCACCATCCAGACCAAGCTGGCCTTGAGGTCACTGAATTCTATGTGACTGCTTCCTGAGTGCTGGGATTACAGGTGTGTAGCATTATGCCTGGCTGTTATCTACTCCATGTGTTTGTGCATGTGTGTGAAGATATAGGTGTGTGAGTGAAGTGGTGTGTGCACTCATATGGTACATGTGAAGGCCAGAGGGAAACTCTTATGTCATTCCTCAAGAAGTCATCTACCTTTTTTTTCCCACAGGGTCTCTCACTGTATTATTGGAGCTTGTCAAATAGATAAGGCTAGTTGGTCAGCAAGTCCCAGGGATCCATCTGTCTCTGCTTCCCCAGAGCTGGGATTATAAGCATACACCATATTATATTATGCCTTATTGCTAAAAGAGATTTTAAAAATAAAGCCAGACATGGCAGTGCACAACTTAAATTCCAGCATTCAGGGAGGGTTAGGTAGAAGGATTGCCATGAGTCTGAGTAAAAGCCTGGGATACAGAATGAGTTCCAGGTCAGCCTGGGCTAAAGTGAGACCCTACTTCAAAACAAAACAAAACAAAAAAGTTGCTTGGTATAAAAAAAACAAGTTTGTAAAGTGATGGATATGTTAGTTTTATTAGTCTTTCTACAATACAAACATGTATATTTACATAAATTTATCATATTTATGTATGATATTTATAACATCAATTTGTACTGTGCAAACATATGAATTATGTCAATTAAATAGAATTAATTAATGAAATTGTTTACTATTTTGACTTGAAAATTGTGGTTCTCACCTCTACAGGCGCCTTGGGCCTTGGTGGAGGGAAAACGCAGAGAGAGAAGCAGGAACTGGGTGCCTGGCGAGCTGTCCGCGGTCCACTGTCCGCTGTCTCAGGGCTGGGGCCCACAGGGCTGGGGGAAAAGGCACAGGGGGATCCCGTGAGACACAGAGGCGAGCAGATGCATATTGTTAATCCACCTGGTTCTTTATTCCATTGGGGAACCTACACTATCTAGGGAAAAAGGGGGTCTGGGGCATGGGAAATGGGAAGGGAAAAGGTGATTGGTTGATGGGGGTGGGGAGTTGGCAGCTTGCACTGGGATAGGTGGGTAGGACAGGTGGGTGGGGACAACCTGGGAACCTCATTTGAGGGCTGAGTGGCGGGAAATATGTGATGCTAGCCACGGTGTGGGGATGGGTACAAGGAAGTTTTGCTCAATGCCAGTCCTGCTGAGATGGGGGATGCTGGTTTCGGTGGCCAGCCCATGGGGGTGGGAGTTAGGGTGGGTGGAGCTGGGAAACGCCTACCGGATCACCGGGGTTTCACCTCCTCATACACCGTTAACCCTTCGCTCTCCGTGCCCCTCAGTAGCAGAGCCAATAATTAATGTCCAACACTGGTAAGTAGCAGAGCCTGCATTCAAAGCAAGTTTTGATTCCAGCATCTATGCTTTTCACCCTGACTGTATGTTCTTGCATTTACCTATGTGCTATGGCTCCAATCTTAAATACCCACAAAGGCCCATGGACATCAGCCTGTACGTAGACTACTGAGATTGTAGGACCTTCACAAGGTAACACTCGGGGAGGAAGCTAGGTCATTGTGTGTGTGTACTTTTTTTTTAAATATTCTATTTATTCATTTTCAAGCAGAGAGAGAGAGAGAGAGAGAGAGAGAGAGAGAGAGAGAGAGAGAGAGAGAGAGAGAGAGAGAGAGAGAGAGAGAGAGAGAGAGAGAGAGAGAGAGAGAGAGAGAGAGAGAGAGAGAGAGAGAGAGAGAACCAGGGCCACCACCTTGTGGGCCTGGCTTATGTGGGGCCTGGGGTATTGAACCCAGGGCCTTAGGCACTGGAGGCAAATGCCTTAACCCCTGAGCCATCTCTCCAGCCCTTGTGTGTGTTCTTGAACGGGATGTTGGGACCTCATCTATCTCCCTCATTCTCTCTGTCTTCCTCCACACCTCCTTTCCTCTCACATCCTTCTCTCCATTCTTTGTGGCCCATGATCACTATGAAGTGAATAGATTTACTCTATCATATCCTCCCTGGCATAATGTTTTGTTCTCTACATTCCTCAAAACAACAGGACAAATTAACCATTGACTAAAGCTACTGGAAGCAGGAGACAAAAATGCATCTTTCCTTCTTTTAACATTGATTATCTATGGCTAAGGAAATGGCTCACTGGTGAAAGGCACTTGCTTACAAAGCCTGCAGGCTTGGGAGAAATCCTCAGTACCTATGTAAAGTCAGATGGAAAAAATTGGCAGTCCATTTGCAGCGGCAAGGGGCCCTGGCATGCCCATGTATGTGTGCGTGATCACACACACACACACACACACACACACACACACTCACACACACACACACACGTGTGTATGCAAATAAAAATCATAAAGTTGATTATCAGAAGTATCTTGTCACAGCACTGACACTCATACTAACACACTTCATACTACTTGCTGAATCTTTACAAAGTGAAAACAAGGCAAACTACCATTGCAGTGTTTAACTGCTAGCAATATTTGTAACAGGAACCAAAGAGAACCTTCTGGACAGTCACCTTTCACTGCAATCTTCCATTTTCCTCCTGAGAGGGTGAAACCTATTTCTAACTCATCAGCTATGGATTTCTCATCACCCCTGATATATCTTTCTTCCTTCCCACATTTTTATTCTCTTGCTCAATTGGGTAGAGAGAAAACAATGTGAACTGATGGAGTTTCCTCCCTCTCAGCTCTGAGTCTGTGTACTAAACAAATGTCTTTCCAGAATTAGGAATTTATCTCTAAGTCTCACAGATGATTGGGCTGAAGAAACTGGCCCTAGAATGAAGCGACTAATATGCATAAATGTTATCTATTGCAAGAATCCATATCTTAATCTTGCTAGTTCAGCCCCACTTTAAAAAGGATTCTTTTATCCTCACTACAGTGCTGCTATACACAGGAAATTCTTTCAAAAGCTGCTGTGTTTCCACGTGAATTGGTCATGCAACTGTTCAGCCCTCCTATGTAATTCCCTTTGTAGTTTCTTTGGAAATAATGAGGCAAAAGACTTAAAAATTGTGTTCTACAAATTATACTTCAAAGCCTAACAAGTAATAAACATATGTTTACATTTTGCTTCAAAAGACACACATTTATTTTCTTTTAAAGCTGCAGTGAACCAATTTATCTACTAAGGCCTTTGTTATTTACATAGCATTTACACTCTGTGGGTGAGGGAGTGAGTAAAGATGCCTGACACACTTTAGGGCTTTGGGGGACTTTTATCACTGCTCTTACCACCAGACCAGAAAGCTAAAGTGGCTGCAAGCATTTAGAGATATGGCCAAAAGAGCATGGTTAGTTGGGGTTAGGAGTAGTTCTTTGAATTTGGAGTCTTGTTTAATTAGCCCACTTAATGCCAGTCATTTGAGTTATTTTGAATGTTTATGACCTTGAAATCTTGACCTTGGGGTGTAGCTTCATAGCTTAAAGTAAGATAGATTGCTGAATACACTACAGAGGACTTGGAGGTAACCTGTTATGGATATCTCTGTCATCAATGCCCCCCCCAAATAGACACACCTCTGGAATGTTTGTTTACTTTTCCTCCTCAAAATAGAACATTCTATTTTCCCCTTGAGTTGTGGGGCTAATTGTAGCTCTGATGACCTGACTTCTACCTTCCATTTCAGTACCAGTTCCTGGGTCTTGTCAAGTCTTGTATTTATATAAAAGATGATATATTCCAAGGTCAAATTAGTATAAGTATAAATTTAGGTTTTTATAAAAGAAAAAAATACATGAGGACAAAGGTTTGCAAAACCTAATATGAACAGAAATTTTCTGTAATTTCTTAAGGAATTAATGAAAACATGAGAGGCCCCTGCAGACCTGTGACCTGAAATGGTGGCAGGCGGCATCTGCATGCATGAGAACCAGAACATGAACATGCCCTGAAAGGCTAATACAGGGCAGGAAGCCAGCCAATGACATTTGTGCCAAAACTAAATTTAGTTCTGTAAACTATATTTTGAGTGTAAGTCAAGTGTTTTTACAAAGTGCTTTCTTGTTTTCTTTAATCACAGCAGTATCTTCTTTACTGGATGATTGTAGAACTGTGAGTTGAATTGGAATACCTGGTCTACTAAAGATCACAGCTATAGATTAATCCAACTCAGGGGACTCTGTAAGCCTCAACTCTCCTAAGAGAAGGGCAACTTGGCTTTTCTCAGGAAAGAGAAATAAGCCTTTGGGGGAGGCTCAGGGTTATTAAGGCTTTTACTTTAGGTTTCTCTTGATTGCTTGGGATGTTTAGGGTTACCATCCATGGCCTTTGGGATTAATGTTTCACTCTAAATTCCTAATGGCTAAACAGAATCAAATAGACTACCATTTCCCAGAGAGGTCTTTTTCGACAACTATAGTTAAAAAGCCCACCAGACCTTTCACTTTTTACTCATCATAGCTATAAGGAAAATTGAAGGCGGACTGGAGCTCACTCCTATAAGGATTCCTTTATTCAGCAAGGAGCAGAGAGTGGACAGTCATATCTGAAGCCATGTTCCTGGAAAAGCTCTCTGCGGGCTCTTTTATTTTTTCATTGTCCATAATGAGTTACATTACTTAATGGGCAAACAATGAGTTGTTATCCCCAGTTCCCTAATGCAGGCTCTTTTAAAGACTGTGTGCAAAGTTTACCTGGGCCTGGGCATCCTTAGGTGTCTGTCTAGAGACAATAGGTGACCATATAAATGTGGATTGGGCTGGCTGCAGAGCTCTTTTCAAAAGGGCCTTATCAGAGATTTTTCAGATATGTAAAACATTTTCTCAGGCTCAGATAAAGCTGTATCTTCCCTTCAATAGCATTTACCACTGTTTAAAAATCACTTTGTGAAATTGTGTTTATGTATTTGCCCTCACAATTTGGTTAGTTTGCTGAAGGTAGAAATGATTCTTTTAAATAACTTTTACTGGGAACTTCAATATATAAACATACTGCAAATTGGTGGTATTCCTATAGGAGGGTTGTACTGATATCTCTTCTCTCTACTATTCCTCTGAGGGCCCTCCTCAGTTGGGGTATCAGTAATCATTTTAGGATCAGGAATGCAACTGTTGGTTCCTAGGGGGGGGGGGGGGAATGCCTCCAAGTACACCTTCCCACCTGTGGCTCTTACATTCTTCCCACTATGTCATAGTTAGCTATAGTTGTTGGGATGAACCTTTAAACCAGACAGAGTTTATAGGAGAAATTGGATTTATTTGAAGCTTACGGGTTGAGGGAAAATTGCATAATGGTGGAAAAAGTTGACGCCTTTTTCTTAAATCCAACAGAGAGAAAGACCTTTACACACAAAAGCAAACAGCAGGGAACTTCAGGCAGAGCTCAGACTGCTTTCTGTAATCCTCAGGCTAGAACCCCAGATCCACCCCCAGTAAAGCCTTAGGGCTGGACAAGAAGGTCTGCCCACAGTGACACCTCCTCCAGCCAGGGAGCTGGAGAAAAATCTTTTAATAAACCTCCTGAATTTATTGGAGGAAATCCATTTAAAGTACCACATTTTGCCCCATCCCCCAATAGATTTACAACTATCTTACATTGTATGTTGGTTAGTCTAAATTTAAATGCCTTACAGTCTTTACCAACTTACCATTCTTTTAAAGTCCCATGTCTCATTTAAGATTTAATGTCGCGTCCCTGCTCGTCCAGCAAGAAAGGACACGACCACCAGAGTTCTTCTCCGCAGCATTTTACTCAAGAAACCTTACAAGTTACATTGTTACTAAAAACTACTTCATTCTTCTTTCTTCTCTCTTCTTCATTCTTCTCCTATTCTTCTTCTCCTCCCGCGCTCAGGTGTGCAGCAATTTTAAGTCCAACTATAG
>PVHP010030776.1:0-21393 GCA_004024765.1 Zapus hudsonius | reverse complement strand
AGCTGTTTGTATTTATTCCTTCTAGAACATGAATAGCTATGTTTTATACATCTTACATGTACCAGACTTATGTGTTGTCCCTCTGTTAGGGCCTTACTGTGGTCAGCTTTCTAGTTGCTGTGCAGAAAGAACCCAAGCAAAAGCTGCTTGTGGAGGAATGGGTTTATTTGGCTTATGGACTCGAGGGGAGACTCCATCCTGGCAGGGAAAATGATGGCATGAGCAGAGGGCTGGACATCACCTCTGCCACAGCACTGGAAACAGCAGCAGGAAGGTGTGCCAAACACTGGCAAGGGGAAGCTGGCTTATAACCCCATAAGCCAGCCCCCAACAACACAGCTCCAGTGAGGTTGTAAAACCTAAACTGCTATCAGCTGAGGATCTATCAATCAGAACACATTCATTTTTTTTTTTTTTTTTGAGGGGGACACATGGATCAAACCATGACAGGCCTCTTTTGGAATTAACTTTAACTCACCTGTCTGAATTAAAACACTCTGCATAGAACTGAGCACAATTCTGATATCTTCTTTTCTTTCAGTCTAACTCTCTCCTAAGAGTCAAGTCCGTCACTGATTCCTTCCTTATTATATTTCTCTAGCACTTTTTATTTTGAAAATTTATGGTGGATCATAAAACTCATGCTTCAACTATGAATTTAGAATTGAACTTTACGCTTTTCCCCCCAAATACTGTGCTCATAAAATAATCCTTAGCTTCTCAAACTGAATAGATCATATCATCCACCATCCAATCTTTCCAAAACACGTGTCTCAAGAGAAATTACTATAAAATTTCTTCACTTGTCTTTTCACAGTGTTTTAAGTTGAAAACTAAAGCTAGTAATGCAATAAACATTTTTTGTTTACTGAATTTTTAATTATAGATGAAAATTGAGAAGACCTCCATCCCCCGTCTTCTTTATTTTTTTTAAAACCAGAAAACAAAATTACAAAAGTCCTTGCCTGCTTAACAGCTTTCTTTTATGATGAGCAAGTGTTTTGAGAAAACAAAACTATTGGGGTTGGACTGTGAAAAGACGGGGTGTGATTGAAGAAATTAGGTTAATGGGATCAGCTTAGAAGTGCTAATCACCTTTTAGTGAGAATTTGATAACCAGACAATTTATACCACTTTTATTATTCATTTAAAAACCACTTGTTATATAATTTAATGATTTTGTTGATGTTATTATTTCTTATCTTAGACTAATTTGATTTTATTGGAAGTTATTACTGGAAGACTAACATACTTTCAGATAATTTTCTACTGTTTTGAAGTCTTTCTTTTATGAATTTCTGTTGGTTTGAAGTAGCCACCATATCCTCCTAGTTCCCACATATTTGGAAACACACTGAACACCAAGTCTGCTTTTATTCAGCCAACAATAATGACAAGAACATCCCATTTCTGTTATAGAACAATTAAGGAAGCCTTGGGATGTGAATAAGAACTGGACTTTGGTAAAGTCACTGATTTACATAAAACACTTTAACCAATTTATTAACACAAATTTATCTATATAATTGTTAATCTAGCACATCTACAATATGTTATATTGCCATTTTATGAGGCTGACCCTCTTGCCTACTGTACTGAGGTACCTGGGTATGCTTTTAATATTGTGTGTACATCTTAAACAGAAATTTGAATCGCAAGGAAGATTTTATAGAAACAGAGAGAAAAATAAGTATGGAATTGTGGACAAGTGTACCTTTCAAACGTTCACTTTCCTTCATAAATTCCTTGATGTGAGTCTCCAAGACTCTGGAGAACATTCCGATCTCATTTTTATTTCAATTTTATCTGTGTTCTCCTGAGTTCTTCCTTTTGGACCCTGAGCAGACCTACCAGGGTTCTGCTTTGGCTCTGGGTTTTTATGTTGAATTTGTGCTATTCTTGTTTTTTTTTTTTTTTTTCTTTTGTCTTCTTTTCTTTTTTTCTTTCTCAGAAAAGAGAAAGTAACTCACACAACCGC
Organism: Zapus hudsonius; assembly: GCA_004024765.1. Lineage (NCBI taxonomy): Eukaryota > Metazoa > Chordata > Mammalia > Rodentia > Dipodidae > Zapus > Zapus hudsonius. The sequence continues at coordinate 19,415 of PVHP010030776.1, read as the reverse complement.
CTTTTTTGTGGAGAAGTTTGAAAATGATCTTTCTCTTTTATCCGGCAAGTCCCAAAAATTTCACTTCTTTGGATTTTTCATCTAGTCCTAAATTATTAGGTCATCGATAAACCAGCGCTTAGCTATCTGGTTCACTCCCTAGATATGTTGACTAAGATATGACCTCTTCTTTATATAAAGGGCAAAATTCAGATCTGGCAAGTCAAGTTGATAGATTACTCAAAATATTATGTAATATAATTTCAGTGCCTAAAATTCAAGTTGTAGCCAGCAAATAGTTACCAGACAAAGGACAATGAAATTTAAGCTGTGCATAATAATTGTCATGGTTTAATCCAGGTGTCCCCCACAAACAAATGAATGTGCTTTGAATGTTGGATCTCCAGCTGATGGCAGTTTGGGTTTTACAACCTCGATGGAGCTGTGTTGTTGGGGGCGGACTTATGGGGTTATAAGGCAGCTTCCCCTTACCACTATTTGGCACACCTTCCTGCGGCTGTTTGCAGTGCTGTGGTGGAGGTGATGTCCACCTCTGCTCGTGCCATCATTTTCCCTGCCATCATGGAGCTTCCCCTGGAGTCTGTAAAACAAAATAAGCCCATTCCTCCATAAGCTGCTTTGGTTGGGTTCTTTCTGTGCAACAACTAAAAAGCTGACTACAATAGTAATCTCCTGTTTTGGGTACTTCTTTGATGTCACATTAATTTGTCACACTTCTGTTCTGCCACAAATCCCTTCAAGCTACACTGATTTATCGTTGTATACTCTTTTAGGTTCAAGGTTATTAATGGACCCCACTAGCAAGACTGGAAGAAGGCATTCTATGCCCTCATATTTTCTAAGGCTAACTGCTGGTTCTGAAAATATTTTCAAGTGTTTGAAACTCTCTGAAGAGCTCTCTTTTCATAAGGAAAAGGATCCTAGGGACTCATCCAAGTGAACCAAGCTTTTAGGTTCTGGTAAAAGCCTTTCAACGTGTCCTTCCACCCCTGAGCAAGTTAGCCTCTGCTTCTGCTAGTCTTGGAATACTTTATTCTCCTCTCTTTGACCAATGATTTCTTTTAATATTTACAGTGGCTGCTCCTTCCATTCCATGTGTTAAAATAACCCTGAATGATATTTATTTTTGCAACCAAACTTGCTTCCCGAAAGAGCTTTAGTCATGTGCCAAAAAGTTGAAGTTTTGACGCCATATTTTCTACCCCCAGTGGCCTACATATTGATACACAAAACCCCACTCGTTTTAGTTTGAGGGGATCGCTGTAGAGGCACATGGTTCTCAAGAACTACATTGTGTGTGTGTGTGTGTGTGTGTGTGTGTGTGTGTGTGTGTGTGTGTGCACGCAGGTGTTCATGTACCACAATGTATGTGTGAAGGTCAGAGGATATTCTTGGGTTATGGTGCTCACATTCCACCTGGTTCCAGGCAATGTCTCTTTTTCACTGCCAAGTTCACTAGGCTGGATGCCCTGTGTCATAGTCATGGCACTGGGATTAATCTCCAAACCAGGCACAATTTTGGGAAAGAAAATATTTATTGAATTAATAAATCTAGGGGAAGTTAAAGAAAGAACTGCCCCAGCTTTCAAAGAACCAAGTAGAGACAGACAAACCCACCACCAGCACCTCAAGCAAGCAAGCAAACTCCAAACTAGCAAACAAGAGGAACTCCAGGTTTGAGTTCAGACTGCTTTTTGCATATGTTTAGCTAGAACTCCAGACCCACCCCAGAAACACCTTAGGGCTGAACCCTAGGATCTGGCCAAGGTGACACACCTCCTCCAGCCAGAACTGGCTGGAGATAATTAACAATTTAATAAACACAATTATAATAAATTCTATTGGGGGACATTATTCAAACTACCATGTCCTGTGGGCTTCTGGGATTTTACTGTCTCAGCTTCTCCTGTCACAGCAAGATGGCTGGAATTATAACTATTTTGCCAAGTCTGGGTTTAGGTTGTGGTTATTCAAACAGATTTTCATGCTAGCATGATAAGTGTTTTAACAACCGAGTCTTCTCCACTGTCTGGGAAACTCATTTTTATCCCTTGTTTTGATTTCAATGTCCCCAAGAGCTAAATAGGTTAAAAACATCATGTGGTTTCTGAAATTGCCTAACAGTCTATTTTGTAGAAGCTGTGCATGTTGAATGACTCTAATTTTTGAAGATTACACATCGCTTCATTGCTGACAAACCATAAGGAATGGTTTAGCCACCCAGGACATGGCCTTTGATGGAGAAGTAAACCACCCTTATTCTAACAAGGCACCTAGAAACTTGTTAAGAAATGTGGACCCAGGCCATGCTGAGCCCTACATACCCTGCTTTAAACAGTAATCTCGATTTTTGAACCCCTTAGTGATGACTGTTCACTACCGTCCTCTCCTTAAATATGTTTTTAGATAAACCTAGGATCAGAATCACAGAGGTGCCCCCGGCCAGATCTAATTCTGGGTGCAGGCACACTGTGAACTCTAGTTAATATTTAAGGAAATCCCCCCATTTTTCATCTCAGGCCAGTGTGTAACTGTCCTTGAGTACAACTTCCCCTATGTGGTGTATTTAAATTTTTATTATTGCTTTGCTCTTAATGATGGTTGTACAACTTAAGTATTTGTATGTGCCTTTCTTCAATTCTTTAACATGCCAAGAACTTGAAAATACTATTCTGTTCAAGCCTTATAGACCACGGTGCCATACACAAAACCAGGTTCAATTATGTTGCCAAGATTATTCTACCCCAACCATACTGAACCTGGAAACGCATAATTAAGTTGCCCTCTCTGTCAATCTCTCTGGCCTTTGCCCTGTGTTGCAGGCACTCAGTAAATATAAATTATTACTCAAATTGTGTAATGGAGGAGCCTGGGCCTGGGGGAGACAATCAACAGCTTTCAATTCGGCCAATTTTCCACTTAGTGAGGGGGTCCCCTTGTCTGGAACCTGGGATTCAGGGCGTTAGGCACCGGATCCCTTACTCTTAGGCTCCCAAGACAAGATGCATTATGGGACCAATTGACAGGGAGGCTACTAAAAATCGAATCCTGGTAATCCAAAATTGTGTATATTTGTTAACCTATACTGATCTCACCCTCCGATGGAGATTGTGTTTGTATCTTTCAGGATGCAGCGAGAGTGCTGGGGCTCATCTAACCCTACCAACCGACAGTAGGCCGATAGCTGAGATTCTGGCAAGAGAGGGGCCACCACAGTCATACAAAGGAGGATCCAAATGGACCTCCGCAGAGAATGACGAGATGAACAAGGAGCCCACAGCCACAGACATTAAATCAACACAGGATTAGCCAGTGGAACAGAAACCAACGATTTTCGACACAAAGACCCCTAAACTCACAACCTTAAAGCAAACTTATTACTCATCCACCATGACTCAGGGAACTGAGCGGAAGAGGGGGCGGAAAGATTGTGAGAGCTGTGGTGGGGGAGACTATCCAGAGGTACGGACAGGAGAACCTGGCTGAAAACTAGGCTATCCATGGTCCCCTGTCACAAGGACTGATCCAGATGACCCATGGAGGAGGTTATCCAGTTGAGGGGGGAGGGGAGGGCAGTGGGGAATTGGGGATAACAACTCATTGTTTGCCCACTAAATGTTGTAACTCATTATGGATAATAAAATAAAATAAAATAAAATAAAATTTAAAAAAATATTACTCAAAAATACTAAACCTTAAATTAAAATGTACACAATCACTTTATTATATACCCCCCAAAAAACACCAGATAAAATACATGCATAGTACAACTCTAACTGCACTCCACACTCATAGGGACTGGAAAGAAAAGCAATTCTTACTTGGATAAAATGAATTGGCTGCAGTTTGCAAGCAGCAGATGAGTAGGCTTGGATCTAATTTTCTGCCTCTGCTGAGTTTAATCTCATGAAGTCTTAATTTACCTCCCCACTCTCTCTTTCCATTTTGTGTCTCCTATTCACCATGACAACTGCCTTCCTAGCCCCTTGTTCTCTGCTTTCTTCTACCTCATAATTTAGCATCTTCATTGCTTTGCCTAATCGAGTTCCGACCCTCACAGGAAAAATTATATATTCAACCTGATGGATTATTTTGCTTCTTGGAAGTGTCACCAGGACTTCATTTCCAGAAAACATCAATTATTTTTAAATGTTCCTTTTAGAAAAAAAAAAGAAACATTTTCTTTTATCTGTAGGATACCATATATAAGACCTAGTTATAAAGGATTATGTACAACTGGGCCAGATTTAGGATGGCCCTGAGTTCTTTGGCACTGCCACTCAGAGGAGACGTTTAATTCGTTCCTTGATCTGATCTTGCCAAGGAGGCTTTCATGACTAATATAATGTGGTAGTGATTCCTCTCTCTAACATTGGAAGCTGACTTACATGAAGGCTTAGAGTTCCCACATCTATCACTGGAAACACTGGCTCTTGAAGTCTTCCATTAGCATGCTAAGAGGTACAGCTTTCCTTAATGTAGTGAACCTATGAACCCCAGAGACTCATGCAGAACACAAGGCCCAGCTTACCTGTGCCTTTTGACCATCCATGCTGATGTTCCAGAGAGCAATGAAGATTTCATGGACCTCTTTTTATAAGAAACATTTAGGCTCTGTTGAGTGATTACTGCCATTATTTCATTGGGCCCAAAAGTTTCTCCTATAGGACCATGCTTTACCTCAGCAGACATGAAATCTTTACTCCGTTGAGAAGGGGAGGCACTTTTATCAAGTCCAAGATGACTAGAACACAGTTAAGCATCTATGCATTAGTGCGATCAGGGACTATCCATTTAATAACAGTAGAGGCCTGCCAGAGCACTCAGTATTATAACTACAATGCAGGGCTATTATTGTATCTGATGATGTAAAACGTTACAAAATAGGAGAGAAGTTTAATTGAAATATCCCAGTTGATGAAACATCTAGGTTCTCTGCTACTCTTTATATGGATTTTACTAGTCATAAATTTTCAGAACTTGTCTTAAAAATCAAAAAAGTGTAGTACTTTGACAATGGGTAAAAACTGTATTTAGAAAGAGATTAACACTATTATAAAAAAACTGCAATTTATAGTTAAAATATCCTCAAGGAACCTCTATTGTGGGTGCTGAGTTCATGTATACATGTAACAATCATTCTTATTTGACATTGAGTTTGTTCATGAATTAATTTACATCCAAACGCATTGTTATTCTCATTAGGCTGAGCTTTCCCTAACATGGAAAAATATTTATTTGTTTAGTTTTCTGATTGGGTGTGTGTGCATGTGTGTGCATGTGTGTTTGTGTGTGTGTGTGTGTGTGTGTGTGTGTGTGTGTGTGTGTGTGCATGGTCTGTGTATGTTTGTGTGTGTATGGTACATACGTGGGGTTATGTTTTTGAAACTGTTGTCAGGGGTATTCCACAGGCACTTTCCCCTGTTTTTTTTATTACTATTATTTATTGAGAAAGTATCTCTCCCGGAATCTGGAGCTTACTGATTTGGTTAGATGAGCTGAACTAACTTGCCAGCAAATCCAGGAGTTTCCTTTTCTCTGCCTCCCCAGTCCTTGGATTATAGGGTTGTGCTGCTGTATCTACTTATGTTGGTCCTGGCCAACAGAAACTGGAGTACTTATGCTTGAACAGCAAATACTTTGCCACTGAGCTGTCTCCCCAGGCCCTTAAAATGACTAGTTTTTATTTTCAGTTTTAATTTTCTGTGGCTTTATCTTCCCCTTAAAATCTACTGGCTTGTGCTGTGAACCTCTGACTGTTACTCAGCAGGCAAAAAATGGCTAGTCATTATTCTCTAGAAAATTCACATCCTGAGGACTTCAGCGATGCTTCTTCTGTTACGATTGTTTTAATGTACAGATGCGGAAAGACACACTGATCTGTCAATTCTGACTACTGCTGAAAACAGCTCAATTTCATCCTTAAACATTTTGGAGTCTGGCAAAGGAAACTGCAGAAGTACTTAGGCTGTGTTTGGTAGAAATCACAGTTGAACTTTGAGAGCAACAGTGTCTCACAAAGAAATATAATGTTTTTACTTCCTACTATGTCTTTTCTGCTTTCCCACCGTTGTTACAACTTTTATGATAGTAAATGACAAAATAAACCTAGTTTTGAAGGAAAAAGGGACTTAATTATTTCTGATATGTATCCTGCAAGATTAGCATGTATCTATCTACGTTCACTAAGATGTAATTTATCTTTTTATGTTATTCTTTTAAAAAGATTTTTTACAGGTGTGAGGTTTTAAAACAGACAACACTAAAGAAAGTAAAAGGTAACAATGAAAGAGACAGTTGGACAATATGGATTGAAATAAAAGCAGGTATATAAAATCCAAGTACCAAATGAATCAAATAGTTTTAAAATACTTATTTATTTAATTATGAGAAAAAGAGTAGTCGTTGTGTCGGGGTCTCTTGTCACTGCAAACACCGGTGTTTGCACCATCTTTGTGCATATGGCATCTTTGGGTGCTGGGTAATTGTACTCAGCCTGAATGGTTTTTCAAGTAAGTGTCTTTAAATGCTGAGCCACCAAACTATTCCACAATTGGGTTTTAAATCAAGATTAAAATATATAAGAAAAAAGATATATAAGATATATCTGTGCACATATATAGATGCCCAAACACATGCACTGTGATGATTTGATCCAGGTGTCCCTCATAAACTTAAATGTTCTGAATGTTTGCTCCCTAGCTGATGGCAATTTTGGAATCATAACACTGTTGGAGCCATGTTGGAGGTGGGATTACTGGGTGTTATAGCCAGCTTCCTCTTGCCTCTGTTTGGTACACCTTTCTGCTGCTGTTTTTCACCTGGTGTGAAAGAGGAGATGTCCAGCCTCTGCTCATGACATTGGTTTTCCTTACCCTCATGGAGCTTCCTCTTGAGTCTGTAATATAGAATAAACCCATTCCTTCCACTAGCTGGTTTTGGTCAGGTTATTATTATTATTTTTTTTGAAACCAGCGAGAATGCTAACTGCAACCTGCACTAATACGTCTTCTATAAGGAATTATGAATACCTGTCCCAAATGTAGTCTCTCCAATATCCATGTGAACATATCTATGATTTTTTTTTTTTTGGAATCCAAAATGATCTTCTCAGGAACTAATCAAAGTAAAACCATATAAGAGATTCGTAACAAAAACTGGAAAAAGCTCTATACTAACAGTACATTAACAAAGATAACCCATGAAACAGATAACTCATGCGAATTGAAGGCATACTTAGTTCTCAAGTGCCTTCTATTCATGAACTGGGAGCTCCAGGAATTCAGCATTGCCATGGAAGGTAACTGAATTTCTGAACCACTTGATAGAGAATTGAGCTTCTCTCTGACTGTTGTGCGACTTACATGAGCTCATTCTCTCAGGCATAATTCTGCTTTCTAGCACACTGTTGGGTCACCCAGAGCTACCCAGTGTCTAGTGTACTGGTGGTAAACCCCGGAGCTACATACAGTCTAGAGTACTGATTGCACATTCCTAGAGCTGTCTACTGTTTAGTGTACTGATTGTACTCTCCCAGACACTGTTAAGTAGATCTCAACTATCTACTGTTCAGTATATTTATTGCACAACCCTAGACTATCTACAGTCTTGCACATCTCTAGAGCTAACTATGGTTTAGTGTACTGATCGCACACCCCCAGACTCTCTATATTCTAGTGAAATGATGGCACACCCTTGGAGCTACTTACTGCCTTACCATTTCTTTTTTTTTAAAAAAATATTTTATTTATTCATTTTCAAGCAGAGAGAGAGAGAGAGAGAGAGAGAGAGAGAGAGAGAGAGAGAGAGAAAGAGAGAGAGAGGTGGATCCTGGGGAATTGAACCCCAGGGCCTTAGGCACTGGAGGCAAGTGCCTCAACCGCCTAGCCATCTCTCCAGCCCCTGCCTTACCATTTCTGAGCAAGGCAAATATAGAAAAATCATATCGCTTGCGTGATTTAAACTACTATTTGTGGCTGATTTTGTGGCTTTGTTGATAGAGAAGTTGTTCAGTATATACAAAGCCCTGGTTTAGCTCCTCAGTGGCACATAAAACTATGTATCTTAGCACTGAGAATTTCAAGATCATCCCAAGCTAAACAACATACTCACAACCAGCCTGGAATACATAAAACCCTATCTCATGGAAAAGAAAAGAAACACAACACTAAGTCTAAATTAAAAGATATTGATTGTCTTAGAATAATTGAACAGCCAGAACAATAAATATAGCAGAAAAAAAGCAGACAGTGGAAGGAAACAGGATTCCATCTAGAGAATGAAGACTCACAGATGATTATAGTTATGAAATTGCTCCTCTTTACTACACAAGGCAGTCAGATATAGAAGAAGAAATTCGAGAATTAAAGTAACAACTACAACAATTACATTTGAAAACTGGAAAAGAACATGGCGGAAACAAGAAAATCATTATGGGAAGAGACAAACATGTTTTTTCTCATGGAGTGGTGGTACAAAATAAAGGCCAGCACTTGGGAGGCTAATGGATTGTGAATTCAAGACTTGATGTTCTGTAAAAAAAATAAAATCAAAACAAATTTGCACCAATAAATTATCTTGATGAGTCCCATAAAGAACAATAAAAGCATAGGTTGGACCTAGCAAAAAAAAGTGTAAAAATTAACAGAAGGATTCTTTTGCAACACATACTTGATGCTTTTAGAAAGGAAGATTGATACAGAAAGTGGAAAAAAATAAGTGAGCAGTTATCAAAGAAAATGATTGATTGTAAACACAATAGGATTTTTAAAGTGAACAGTACTAGATAAAACAACGCTTGGATAGGCAGAAAAAGTTACAAATAGATCAAAAGAGAAAATAATGAAAATAATGTGCTAAACTTAGGTTTATGCATTCAAAGGTTAGACTCTAAGATATACTAGATTTAAAAAAAATCCCCTTTTATCTTGGTGAAATTTATGAACTTGTAAAGGAAAATATACATGAAGGAAGAGTTTATGTACAAAATGAATTACATATAAAAGAAAAAAATATCAGCATAGGAGTCAACATGTCAAGCATGAATTGACAGGAAATACACGAGTGGAATTTACAGACTCAGAAAAATACAAACCATTCTGAAAACTTCTCCAGCTACAGAACACCTGCGAATGCTGGGAAAAATTATTCACCTGCCTTTCCACAGAAAGCGTAGACTCAGGTCTTTAAAAAGTCTGAGAAAAATCAGCCAGTTAAACTTAGTATAAAACTAGAGAGACAGATACCTGTAGAAAGAAATATTTGAGATGAAGGCAGGAAAAATAGACTTGTAATGTCTCTGGTGAACCATAGAAAGGGATGAAAAATACAATCTTTTATGTAGCAGCCACATTCATTGGATATACATCAGGGTAGAAAGGAAAGGCACTTTGGTGTAAGAACTTAGAACCACCATCTTGGTATGTGTTGATGGCGTATGTAGACATTACCTCTGTTGGTCTGAATCCCACGAGAGAAGTCACTGTAGATGGTCCTGAGAAAAGGCAACAAAAAATGGTCTCAGAAGGAAGGCAGCCTCATCCCAGTGTTACCAGATCATTCTAATTAGGAAACTGATTGATTCCCAAGTGTACACCAGAATTTTAAATAACATATCAGAGGTGAAACAATCCATGAAATGAAGACAGTAAAATAGTGACTGAAAGAGAAATTAGGTTTGTTTCTCTCCTGAATGAAATCACCATTCAAATACAAGGGTGCTCCCAAGGTATCTGCAAGCATTCAAATACTCAGAATTTTCACCAAAAATGTTATATTAAAAATAATCTAGAGCAAGGGCTCTAGAGAGATGGCTCAGGGGTTGAAGGAACTTGCTTGCAAAACTTGACAGCCTGGGTTCAGTTTCCTAGTACCCACATAAGGCCAGATACACAAAGTGATGCATGTGTCTGGAGTTTGTTTGATAAGGCAAGAGGTGTCCCCAATTCTCTCTCTCATTCTCTCTCTCTTGCCCTGCTTCTTTCTTTCCTTCCTTCCTTCTTTCCTTCCTTTTTCTTTCTTTCTTTCTTTCTTTCTTTCTTTCTTTCTTTCTTTCTTTCTTTCTTTCTTTCTTTCTTCCTTCCTTCCTTCCTTTCTTTCTTTCTTTCTTTATTTCTCTTTCTTTCTTTCTTTCTTTCTTTCTTTCTTTCTTTCTTTCTTTCTTTCTTTCTTTCTTTCTTTCTTTCTTTCTTTCCTTTCTTTCTTTCTTTCTTTTCTTTTTCTTTCTTCTTTCTTTCTTTCTTTCTTTCTTTCTTTCTTTCTTTCTTTCTTTCTTACTTTCTCTCTTTCTATCTACCTATCTCCCTTCACAAATAAAGTATTTCTTTTTCATAAGACAGAAAATTCTAGAACGGGAGCTGGGAGATTGCACAGAGGTTTGCAAAGCCTGTTAACCTGAATATGATGCTTCCACATAAAATGATGGATGCAAAATGACACATGCATTTGTGTTCCCAACATTCCTATGACAATGGGAAGTGAATCAAAATCTCACAGGCCTGGTAGACTGTTATTATTTTTTCTGAGGCAAGAGAACCTATTTCAAAGATGGTGGAAGCTAAGAGATACTTCAATTTGGTTGACCTCTGACCTCCAAATTCATTCTATGTCATGCACTGCCCCTACACACATGCTCATATACCCATACATAAAAACATGCAAATATATTCTACAACAATGAACTCCAATGTAGAAGTAGAAACTACTTGATACAGCCCTAAGATTTTGAGATTTACCATGGTTTAACAGTCACCTTCTTGTTACTGAGACAAAGTTCCTAACCCATGGATCAAAGAAAAAGGTTGATTTCCACCTCTGGTTTCAAAGGGAAGCTTCCTCATTTAAGGAAGAGCATGATAGAACACACCATTGAAGAAACACATTTTGTCACATCAGCTGAGTGCATGCTGACTGACTCTAGGCTCACTCTCAAAACCCAGTGGGATGAACTTACAATCACAAGGCTTCATTCACCTCCCAAAGGTTCTACAACCTTTCCAAATTGCCACAAGCTGTGGACTATGTATGAAAAATGCATGAGCCTATGGGGAAATGTCATTCAAACCACCAATCATGGAGGAAATGAGGGAATGAGGGAGGGGGTAGAGGGAGAGAGGAGGGAAAGAATGAAGAAAGGAGAGAGGGAGAGAATAAGGATGGGAAACAAAGTGAAATACAGAATCATGGAAGAAAATAAAGACGGAGGGAAATTTGAGGAGAGGCATGAATATTTTCCCAATGTGCCAAGAGTGCCCAACACAACCTAGGGCAAAAGAAGAGAGATAGTTAAGATCTTAACAATAAAGCAGACTTAAGACTAACCAACCATGACTCAGGAACTGAGCAGAAGAGGGTTTGGAAAGAATGTAAGAGCCATGGTAGAGGAGACTATCCAGAGACATTGCCCCCTCAACAACAACGCACAAAGGAGGAAGAGAAAAACTGTCTACCTCTGGTGCTGTTCATAACCCCCTACCCTAAGAACATACCCAGTATGTGCACCTTGGAAGGACCCCAAAGGGTAGGGGACAGAGTGGAGGGAAATGGGGACGGCTTCTCAAAATTTGCTCATACAATGTATATACTTATTCAAAATAAAGATATTAATTTAAAAAATTCCTAAATCCAGCACCTCATTCACTTCTGTGCAAATATCCTTGATTCCCTCTCCCTCAGAGACTTCAGCCTCAGAATACCCATTTTCTGAAATCTCAACTCTGAATAAATATAATACCCCCTACTCTACACCCACACCTGGACAAGGGGAATAAGCTAAATTGGCGAACCAAATTTTAATTCCTATCCCTAAACACTCACAAATGTACAACTTTTCCCTAAAAAAAAATCCTGCCCTTTCTCTCCATAACTTTTTCATACTTTCTGCATTCTACATACCCCAACACACATTTTCCTACCTAATATTATCTTACAAACTTTTCCTATTTCACTGAAGAAAAAAATGAAACAATCAGAGGCCACATTTCATAAACTCCCACAATTTCATTTTCCAGCCATCCACCATCTGCACCTACATTAACTACCTTCCCACATGTTACTATAGTGAACCATCTGTGCTCTATATGACGCCAATATATCCACGTATCCACGTGTATTCTAATTCCCACTCCTCTCTGGTTACTTAGGGAAGTAGCTCCAAGCTTCTGGCCTCCTCTCCTACTTGGTTATTTTATGACTGCCTTTCAAGACTTATTTAATTTTGACATTTGCCTTTTTATTATTTCATTCATTACAGGGATATACTTTCACATTTCCAGTTTTACAAAGAAAATATCTCCTTGATCGCTTGCTTGTCTACCAGATTATAGTCTTTGTTCTGCTAGATTCCAGAACAAAATTTCTTAATATAACTACATTTCCTGGACCTCTGCTGTCTCTATCCTGATTGTCTCCCAAACCCACCCAAGACAGGCTTTTGCTTGGGTCACTCATGCCAAGGTGATTGTTTAAGAATAAAAGCTGTATTGAAAGATTAATGTGAAGTCTTGACTAATTTGAAGCATGTGTCATCTGGGCTCCTTTTAAAACCTGATTTTGGGGCTGGAGAGATTGTTCAGAGGTTAAGAACATTGCCTGCAGACCTGGATTAGATTCCCAAGTACCCATGTAAGTCAGAGGCAAAAAGTAGTGCATGCATCTGGAGTTCATTTGCAGGGGCTGGTGGCCCTGGCATGCCTATTCTCTCTCTCTCTCTCTCTCTCTCTCTCTCTCTCTCTCTCTTTTCTCAAATACTACACTGCCTGCTATGATCCTGCTTTAGAAATGTTGCCTTCTCAAACTTTTTATTCTTTGTCAACATTAAGAATTTTGTTTCAAGAATAAATCTTTGGGGGCTGGAGAGTGGTCAAGGCATTTGCCTGCAAAGCAGAAGGACACAAGTTTGATTCCCTTGTGCCCACATAAAGTCAGGTGCACAATTCAGAAAGGAGAGAGCTGTATGAACAGCAGCATTCATCTCTCTCTGCTTCCTCACTGTGCTGTGACCCACTGCTTCAAGATCCTGCTCTGTGCCATCCCCATGATGATAGACTATAACCTGGAATTATAAGATGATATAAACCCTTCCTCCATTATACTTAGTTTTGTCCATTATTTTAACAAGAAGTTGACTACAGCAGACCAAAGGTTCTTAACTACAGTTTTCCTTTTCTCTTTACATATTTCTAACTACCCCCCTTTATGTAGACGGTTTCTCATTGATGGCATAAAATATCTGACCAATCACCTCATGGGAAGAAAGGGTTTATTGTAGCTTACTATCTGGAAGGGAAGATCCATGATGGAAGAGAAAAGATGGGAAGCAGAGTCCGGACATCACCTTGCCACAGCTGGTGACAATAGGGGCAGGAAAATGAAAGGAACACTGGCATGGGGAGGCAGGCTATGACCTTCCTCCCAATAACATATAACTCATTCAGCAAGGCTCCAGTTCCCAAATTGCCACCAGCCTGGAACTTAGCATTCAGAAATATGAGTTCATGGGTGGTACTTAATTGAAGCCACCACAACCGTCTAACACATTGATTCAATTATTCATGAGAATTAATATCTGTTTTACTCACTAGTATTGCTCAGTAAAAGTACTATGCCTCTCAACAGGTATTTTTAGAATGAGTGGAAGATGGAAATAAAAGAATGGAAAAATATACCACTTAAAGGAAACTTCAAGGTGATGCAAGAGTGTCACATAGGACGGTGAATAATTCACATTTTTAAGACCAGAATACAGCGTAAGCATATAAATTCTATATAAAAATCTAAATAATTTTATTGACTGTTAATTAGAAAACAGATACATATGTTATAGGTGTTCTTCCAGTTCCATAATATTATCAGTATTAATGTGTTCTATTTATTTATTAGCATGTTTGAGATAGACATATTTTGAGTAACTGTAATTGCAACGTTTTTAACTAGATACACTTATGTACTTTTAAACTCATCAGGTTAAGCAACATCAAAATTCCAGCCTTTCCCATTTTATTGCATATGTTCAGATAATGGTTCTCATATATCTCAGGCTACCTGCATACTAGATGTGTGGTTGACATTAGCCGTGATTGCTGACTCTCCTCTCTCTTCCAATCTGCTGGAGTTATAAATGTATATCACCATTGCCAACTGCTATATTTGCTTTGAGACAGGTTTTCGCTCTTATCAAAGGTTGGCCTAAGACACTATGTAGGCCAGGCTACCCAAGGCAATGATCCTGCCTCAATTTCCCAAGCTCTGGTATTACAGGCACAGACTACTATAACCAGCTTTCTTTATTTTCCTTGATTTTCTACTACATTTAAAATGCTTGTCACCTTCTCACCAACTGAATAAATTAAGTAGGTTTAGCATAATTTTCTTTTCCCCTTACAAAACCACAGAGGGCAGATAATTTTGAACCTGTTCTCTTTCAAAAAAGCATTTAATTGGTTAGGCAAACAAGAAGGTGCTCAATAAAATATGTTGACTAAATAAATCATCATTTCTTTAACATTGATACAACCTTGAATTCCTAAGATATTTTATTATTTGATAATGATGGATTATTTTGTTAACACACTGCTTAGTAGCATTTACTTAAATATATTGTCATCTAGGTTCTTATGATTAATGGAACTATAGCTTTTTCCACTATATTACTGTTTTCAAGATTTTGCATTATATTAGCACTGTAAAATATGTTGCAAGCATTTTTTGTGCTCTAGTTCATTTTTAAACCATGGAGGTTATTTCTATGAATTACATTATTTGCTCCAAAATTTAAGTGTGGGATACCTTAAATACTATGATTTTAGGATTAATATGATCATTGCCACATTTAAAATTTTACTTTTATTGCACAATAAGGTATATTTATAAATAATTGTCAAACTGAGTTAATAGGCTTATAAAAAGTTAAGTATTTTTATTTTAACAAATAGTATTTGTTTTTATATGGCTTAGTGACAACAAAAATGAATCATAGTTAGTCTTCCCTCTATGTGGAATTTCACACACTGATCTAACCCACCTTGGAATTAAAATATTTTGGATAAATACTACATCTGTAATGAACATGTAGGTGTATTATCTTGGGATTAGATAATATTATATTAACATATATTGTTACCAGATAATACACATGGTAAAATCATTTCCATAGCATTTCCATAGTATAACTTACTCTCCAGTGATAGCAGAGGATAATTTAACACTGTATTTTTTTTTCTAGCTCTGGAGTCATTTGTCTATGAACTTGTGGTGGACAGAATGTAATGCCCCCATAGGCTCAGGAGTTTGAGCATGTGGTACACAGAAAACTGGTGCTATTTGGGAAGGTTGTGGAACATTTAGGAGGTAGATCCTTGCTGGAGGATGTGTCTCCGGTTGTAGACCTTGAGTTGTTAGAGCCCAGCCCTGTTTGCTGTCCTCCTTCTCAGCTTCCTGGGTGAAAATGTGACATCAGATTTTTCAATCCAATGGTGTGTACCCAGTCATGATGGACTTTAATTACCTTCTGGAAATTATAATCTTAATTTATGGCCTCTACTTCTGTAAACTGTTTTCAATTGGGTATTTTGTCTAGCATCAAGTTATTAACTATTACAGAGGATTAAATATATTTGGAATGAACAAAAAAGTGGGCATAGGATTTATATTATAACACAAGTAGTTGCATAAAAAATTCTGAGTTATTAAAGCGAGAGTATATTTATGAGGGACTATCCATAAATATTTTGTGTATGTCACTGTGAGTGAGGTTATGGTTGAAGAAACAATGAAATAGTTTATTTTATTCTAGCCCTTGAGACTAGATTAGCAGACAGAGTATTATAACATCTTCTCTATCATGTGCAAGGGACTCATGCCTCCTAATGGAAATGAGGCTGGGTTTTGGAATGGACATGATGAAAACAAAATAAACCAGTGAAACAAGACGTTATGATTTAGTGGGAGAGTTGTGTAACTAAAAATAGTGAAGGAAATTTAGGACCAGACAATATAGGCTATAATAGACCATGTGAAGCCTTTAATGCTTTGTCAAGTATCTCTATCAAACGTCATTATTTTCCAGACCATTAACAAAGGAACTGTTCAGAACTAGTAATAAAGGCATGCTTGTAAGCACTCTACAGAAAATATACACACGATGGTTATTTCAGAAGAGTATAAAACCAGTTTAAAGTTCTGATTGACAGTAAACAATTAGCTAAAGCAGGGATTACAGAAAAAGAAACCAGACAAGAAGACCCTGCAAGAGACTTCATAGTGAAAGGTTTAGCAGACCTTTTCTAGAAACATGGACATCAGTGCCAAAAGGTTTTCATTAAATGAAATGTCGGTGGAACATAATTTGCTTATAAGATAAACTAATAAAGAATCAAGCAAACGGATATGGACCTAATTGAGAAAAGAGTGGAGACTTATTTTATTTTTTTAACTTTTTATTTTATTTTTATTGTCCATAATGAGTTACATTGTTTAGTGGGCCAACAATGAGTTGTTATCCCCAATACCCCCCTCCCCATCCCCAATCAGCTGGATATCCTCCTACGTGGGCCTTCTGGATCAGTCTTTGTGGTAGGGGACCATGGATAGCCCAGGCTTCAGCTGGGTTCTCATGACCCAAGTGTGTTGTTACTGAGGGTTGCCAAGTCTCTGATATTCTCTCCCACCACGGCTCTCACAATCTTTCTGCCCCCTCTTCCTCTTAGTTCTCTGAGTCGTGGTGGATGAGTATTAAGGCTGCTTTAATGTTGTGAGCTTAGGGGTTTCTGTGTCAAAAATCATTGGTTTCTGTCTCATTGTCTTGTCCTGAGTTGATTAAATGGCTGTGGCTGTGGGTCCCTTGTTCATCCAATCATTTTGTGTGGGGTTCCATATGGATCCTCCACAATATGACTGTGGTGGCTCATCTCTTGCCAGGATCTCAGCTTTCTGCCTGCAGTCGGTTGGGAGGGTTATATGGGCCACAGGTCTCTCACTGTATCCGGAAAAATTCAAACACAATCTCCATCGGAAAGTGAGATCAGTATTGGTTATCAAATATACACCATTCTGGATTACCTAGCTTCTATTTTTAGTAGCCTCCCTGTCAGTCGCTGGCATAGTGCATCTTTTCTTGGGAGCCCAAGAGTTGGGATCCGGTGCATATTGCCCTGAATCCCCAGTTTCAATCAAGGGAGACTTCTTAAGAAGAGCCCTAGGCAGCGATTTGAGAGAGATATTACAGGAAAGAGGGAAGAAATTGCTCACCATCCAGAGGCTTGTGACTTCAGAATCTCTGTATAAAATTGCAGGCTTCCTGTGCCCAGAAACTATAATAAGAACTTTTGTGAGGAGCTTCTGAGCATGGAGGGTACCTTCATAATTCTCAGGATAGGAAGGGTTCTTCTTAGTGAGAGGGAAGAGATTTCATGGCATGCAGATAGGGAGCTCTGAGGAATAGGAGTTTGCAGGAATAAGTTAAGAAATTTCTAAGTAGCCCTCTGACAGGTACAGTGGTAAGAAATATTTGGAAAAGGTCACAGTGTTTCTGCAAAATTAAAACTTCAGGGTTGAGGAGATAGGCTCCCTGGATGAAGGGCAGGATGAGCATACACGAGGACCTGAGTTCAGATTCCAAGAACTCATGTAAAATATTGGGTGAGGGAAATGGAAATACCAACACAATATTTGCTCATTTATTGTATCTAACTTTGGACAATAAAGAAAATAAATATATTGGGTGTGGTGGGATGAGCCTGTAATCCAAGCATCAGGAGGTATAAAGTCCTTTTTTCTCATCTCCCTCCCTTAACCCAACCCTTAGCTGATTCCCTACACACACACACACACACACACACACACACACACACACACACACACACATTTTGTCCCTCAGTTTACATCTTTGCAATCCCTCCCTTTAAAGACCCCCTTTTTACATGGGCTTTTTGTAGCTTCTTGACCTATAGTATGGAATATTATTCCATATTATATATACATCTAAAAATTCAATGGTAGTTTCTGGATAAGAGAGGAACATTGAAGTTAAAGAAGGGTTTCCAGGGAGGAAAAGGGAGGGCAGGAGTAGATACACACAAATCTAAATCCAAAATGAATCTGTACCAAAGGAAACTCCCTCATGGATAGCAGACTAAAAGATATAACACTCAATAGGACCATGGGGGCATCCTGGTAAGAAGGGCTTTGGACATGGTGCGATGAAGCTGATTGCTAAAATATTAGGTTGTGTCTTATAACTCCCAGTTCCAGATATCAGGTAAAACCCACGTTAAGTTGTTGATCAGAGACACAAGGTCTCCAAACAAGACAGGCTTCTTTCAAAGCATTTGATCAACTGCTTGGGGTAAAAGGTAAGACTATTACTGAAGACACCACATGCTTCCAGCACAGAATATTGTTGAAATATCCTGCTGGATTCTGGAATGAAGCCAGTTTCCAAACTGTTAGCCCTAGAGTTCTGGACAGGACTCCATCCATGAGCTGCTGGGGAAAATGGGCAAAAACCTTGCAAGTAAGCAGGGGACACTTTTATAGGAAGCAATCAGCCTGTTAGGATGTGCACACCTCTGCCTCCCAAGTGCTGGGATTAAAAGTGTGAGCCACCAGGCCTGGCCAAAATGTTTTTTTAAAAGCAGCTATTCACATGGTATCCACATCTAGAAGGAGAAAGTTATGAATACAGGTGTTCAGCCAACTCTGCTTTAATCAGGCCAAAATGACAGACCATAGAATGACACCATTTATAGTTGAGATGAGTCAATTAACATAAACAAAAATTTCCTCAGGACATGACCAGGCATTTGTTCCCATAGTGATTGCAAACCCTACCTAGTTGATGTCTGGTAATAAACACAACCTGATTTTTTCCTCTAAGTTTCAAGTGTTTTTTTCATTTATTTTACCTTTCTCCCTATGGGTCGTGAGTATTCTCACCTTTTTTTATTGTCCATAATGAGTTACAATATTTTGTGGGCAAACAATGAGTTGCTATCCCCAATTCCCTGCTGTCCTCCCTTCCCTAATCTGCTGGATAACCTCCTCCATGGGTCGTCTGGATCAGTCCTTGTGACAGGGGACCATGGATATCCTATTATTCAGCCAGATTCTCCTGGCCCAAGTGTGTTGTTACTGAAGGGTGCCATGCCTCTGGATCGTCTCCCCCACCACTGCTCTCACAATCTTTCTGCCCCTCTTCAGCTCAGTTCCCTGAGTCATGGTGGATGAGTATTAAGGCTGCTTTAATGTTATAAGCTTAGGGGTCTTTGTGTCGAAAATCGTTGGTTTCTGTCTCACTGGCTTATCCTGTGTTGATTGAATGGCTGTGGCTGTAGGTCCTTTGTTCATCCTGACATTCTCACCTTCTTTAACTTAGCAAATTCCTGATAGACAACTCGGGTCTGCCCTCATCCAAAATCTAT
>PVHP010030775.1:0-21462 GCA_004024765.1 Zapus hudsonius | reverse complement strand
TGCCATCGTTTTCCCTGCCTTAATGGACTCTCCCAAGTCTGTAAGCCAAAATAAACCCATTCCTCCAATGGTCACTTTTTGGTTGGGTTCTTTTCTGCAGCAATGAGAAGGTAGACTTCAACAAATATGGTTTATTTTTCACTGTTTTCTCATGTATGTGCTTTTCTTTTTCTTCAGTCTGAGGGATACCTTCAAGAATTTTCTGTAGAGCTGGCTTGTGTTTATGTTCCTTTAGCTGGTTTTGTTGTGGAAGTCCTTATTTCTCTTTCAATTATGATGACTTGTTATCTTTCAGAATACATCATTCTAAGCCCTTTTGGTTTTTAAAGTTTATATTGAGTTATCTGCTCTTATCCTGATGGGCTTGCCTTTCTACCAGACTTGATGTTTCTCTCTTACTGCTTTCAACACATTTTCTTTGTTCTGTGTGTCCAGTAGTTTAACTATAATATGGTGAGGAGATGTTCTTTCCTGGTTTTATGTGTTTGGTGTTCTAAATGCTTCCTGTATCTCTTTGCCTATGTAGGGCAAATTTTCTTCTATGTTTTTGTTCAAAATACCTACTATGCCTTTGGAGTGAACTTCTTCTCCTTTTATAGTCTGAATTTTTATGTTTGACCACTTTATAGTGTCCCAAGTATCTTGAAATTTCCATTCATGCCTTACTATTAAATTGTCTTTCTCTTGGACTATTCTAGATCTGCCATCAGTTTAAATATTCTGTCCTTTCTTGGTCCATTCTATTGGTGAGACTTTTTGCAGAGTTTTTTTATTTGGTGCATGGTGTTTTTCATTTCTAGTATTTCTGATTGGTATTTCAGCATTTCTGTTTCTTTACTCATGTCTTGTATTGACCTCCTTCTTTTATTATGTGAGTTTCCTGTGTTCTCCTTCAGAAGTTCATTTTCTTCCTTGATTCCTTTGATTTCTTTGAATATAGTTATAGTCACTTTTTAAAAGTCTTTGTCAGGCATTTCGTCTAAATCACACTCAGTGGAGGTCATTATGATGGATTTATAATTTTTGTTGGAATTATATTGTCTTGATTTTTCATGTTTCTCATATTATAATGTAGAGTTTTTTTTTTCTCTTGAGTTAATTCAATGCTTGGGTTTTCTAATTGTCTGCTGTATTCTTAGACATGCAAATCATAAATTATATATCTTCTGGGTTGGAGCCCATGGTGCCTGGTGTGCCTGTGTTGCAGTCAGCTTTCTAGTTGTTGCGCAGAAAGAACCCAAGCAAAAGCGGCTTGTGGAGGAATGGGTTTATTAGGCTTATGGACTCGAGGGAAGACTCCATCCTGGCAGGGAAAACGATGGCATGAGCAGAGGGTGGACATCACCTCCGCCACAGCACTGCAAACAGCGGCAGGAAGGTGTGCCAAATACTGGCAAGGGGAAGCTGGCTTATAACCCTCATAAACCCGCCCCTGACAACACAGCTCTAGTGAGGTTCTAATTCCCGAGTTGCCATCAGCTGAGGATCGATCTATCAGAACACATTCATTTGTTTGTGGGGGACAGCTGATCAAACCATGTTAGGCTGTTTTATTACTCCCAGAGTAACAATAGAAGTGAACAAGGTGTTGGATTTGCCTGCTATGCAAATCTTCTAGTAGGCTGGGTGGAGCAAAATATAGGTGAATTCTAATATCCAACTGGGCAATATACAGACATAAGTGTTAGGTTGGAACTCAGGCTCCAAAATGGAGTCCACCAGCAGGACCTCAATTTCCCCTGAAGGGAATTCCAGAACCAGTGTGGTGAACTTCAAGAGAGGTATCAACATCGAAGCCAGCCCCCAACAGGGTTTAGAAATAAAGCCTGCCTTGCAAAATCCCCCCCTGCTGTATCTGTTTGGCTGGAGGGACCTTCCTTCCCCCATGATGAGAGCTACCTGTCCACCTGACCCCCCCCACCTGGGAGTCTGTGACAAATTCCTGGGCTTCAGTTTCACTTCCCTTTATGATCCCAATCTGCCTGATTCAGGTGGCTTTTCTCCACCCTGGTGAGATAGCCCACAGCTCAGGGTTCTTTCTCTGATGAAAGCTTTTCCTTCCTTTCAGAGTGGTTTCTGTGGTCTCAAACCTTACAGGAAGCAAAACCATCAGGGATTATTATGCAAGAGTGGGATTTAAAACCCCCACAGGAAATTTAACAAAGGCAAAGTCCCTCTGGGTGTGAATTGACTCCCACCCATAATCCTGTCCACTAGGAGGCTGAGATTCCTGGTCTGTAATCGGTTCTAGGTCATGCTGTGCCCAAGTGAAACCCTGCCCCCCAGAAAGACAGAAGAAAAAGAAAAAAAGGTTCTGTACATCAAGTGATAGGAAAGGTGACCAAGTCAACCCAAAGCACAGCTATAAGAATGGTGAAACTGACCGGGCGTGGTGGCGCATGCCTTTAATCCCAGCACTCAGGAGGTAGAGGTAGGAGAAGAGCTGTGAGTTTGAGGCCAGCCTGAGACTCCAGTGAATTCCAGGTCAGCCTGAGCTAGAGTGAGATCCTACCTCGAAAAACCAAAATAAATAAATAAATAAATAAATAATAAAAGAATGGTGAAACTGAACAAAAGTACATCATATCCGACATATATGTTGGATATATAACCTGTCCTATCATCGAAGGTCCAATTAGCACTTCCATCACAGGTCTGTTTACCTGATTTGGGGGTAGGTATTTGTTGCAGTCAGGTCACTGCTAGGATAAACCTCCAAACCAGGCAAGTTTACCCTGATGAAGTGTTGGGCACTGCCTGTTGGCACTGCTACTGAGGGCATGGAGAACAAAGGGTTAAGGATGTCCGAGTGGGTGAAACCCCGATAATTCGGTAGGCATTTCCCAGCTCCATCAACCCTGACTCCCAACCCCCATGGGCCACAGAAACCAACATTTCCATCTCAGCATGACTGACATTGGGTATCAGACAAACTTCCTTGTACCCATCCCCACGGACCGTGGCTAGAATCACGTACTTCCCGCCACTCAGGCCCCCAAATGAGGTCTTCTCAGGTCGTCCATACTCACCTATCCCAGTGCAGGCCGCTAACTCACCAACCCGACCAACCAATCCCCTTTTCTCTTCCCTATTCCCCATCTCCCTGACCCCCTTTTTCCTGTAAATGTAAGTTCCCCCAATTGAATAAAGAACCATGTGGATATACTATACACATCGGCTCGCGTCTGTGTCCTGCTGGATCCCCCTGCGCCATCCCCCCAGCTCTGTGGACCCCAGCCCTGAGACAGCGGACAGCTCGCTCAGCTCCCACCGCTTCTCTGTTTTCCCTCTGCTGCGGCCAACAATGAAGAACTGTGGGAGGTTAGGAGGTAGATTCTCTTTAGGCAGTTAGACCGGCCCATTATGACATCACACAACTTTGTCATGCCCCCTCCTAGTCAGGGCTTTGACCCACTCAGATGAAGGTGGGTCACCCATGAGGACACACCTTCAGCACGGTTTTTACAACCGGGCCAGGGCAGAGTGAAGACCCCCAGCTTTTCCATCTGGCTCTGGACTCACTCGGGTTCAAGGTGGTGAGTGTAATCTGTTCTTTCTCCCTCTGATCTTGCCTCTGGCTGGATCAGAGGGAGAGAAAAGAAAACTACTTTATTATGGGTTTTATTTTTTTTTTTAATTTCCTTAAAAGCATGTATCTTTTATTTTTTCCTTTTTGGTTACTTTTGAGTTTATCAGGCCATATGGTGATTGGTCACCTCTCTTCTTTATTTCACGCCCACTTTCTTTATCCTGGTAATAGTTAAATAAAGTGTACTTGTTTGAAATTACTCTCCATCTAATTTTGTCAACTTTTTTACGTTCTTAAGATAAGGACTCTGGGTTTGGGGGTTGTGACTCAACTCATAGTAGCCTTCCTTCAGAATAGATTTATTAAAGCTTACAGATACACACACACACACACACACACACACACACACACACACACACACACACACAGAGAGAGAGAGAGAGAGAGAGAGAGAGAGAGGTTGCCAAGCTCCTCTTTTGACCCCTCCCCAGTCAGAGCTTGACTCTATTAAGCTTGCCTTGCTTCTTAGTAGGTTCAAAAATGGTATTGTTAGTTCTTGTTTCTTAAACATATATGTACTTCTTCTGGTGTTTTTATTTTTTCTTCTGGTGCCTTTATTTTTTTTAAACATTTATGTACTTTCTGATACTTCCCCCCCCCCAAATTCACACCTCAGTACCCTAACAGCAGTTAGGGTTATTTCTTCAGAGGGGGGATTGTGATGGTCAGGTGTCTGCAGGGACCACCCCTCCCCTTCCAGCCCCTCCCCTTGAATGGGAGGTGTCTAATTAGAGCTACAACCTAGGTGCTAAAACTGATTGGTCAGATATGAACCAATCAGCTGTCTCTCTGACTCACCTGGGGAGGACTTAAAACTAGCTTCCCTAGAGGAAGCCGGCCCTTTTTTCCCCACATGGCCAGGCCGCAGAAGGATCTCTGAATTTCCAGACCTTAAGAAGGTAAGGCCTTCCCCCCACCCCAGCTAATGGCTGGGGTGGGGGGCAGGCTCCAGACTTTTTCTCTCATGAATCTCTCTTTCTCATAAAGGGAACCTACTGTTATCTTTTCTTGGGCTGTTTATTTAGCTAAATAATATAAGTTTTGTTAACTCTCTGACACATGTTCTCCCCACACTGGTGGCTGGAGAACTCTAACTTCCCACATGGTGACTGCGAGATTTCCCCATCCAACTCCCTTTTCCCCAATTTACTAAGTTAGAATAAATGTGTAATTAAAAGTTAATTCTGTCCCTGTGTACAATTCTTTGGCATTAGAGGACAAGAACTCGGAGTAGGAGGAGGGGGAAGGGAGGATTCCAAAACTCTCTCTCTCCCCGTGTTGCTTTTTATGATTATCAGCAACCCGTATCAGTAGTGTCTGGACATGGTCAGAATCTACTCCTATATATCTTGTAAAGTAGATGGCATATTAACAGAGTTATTAGGGACATATATATGATATTCGACTTTAGGACTATTTAATACCAAACAATTTTGATGGTTGGAAAGTCGGAAGGAAAGCTCCATGATTACCAACATAAAGAATCCTCTTGATTTAAGTGACTTCTGGTTAGAGTCATATATAAATATATGTTTAAATTTGAAAATAACCATCCTGACATCTATGGTTATTTTTCCTTATTATAGGACTAGAACTATTAGCGAATGGGCATCTTATCTTAAGGCCTTGCCCGCTTTTCCTTTTGGAAAGTTGTTATTAGAATCTTATATTTTTGGTTATCAATGTCTCTCTGAGTGTTTAAGATCAAGTAGGTAGCCAAGATTTAAACAAATATATATACTTTGGAGGGTCACTAATAGATCTCCAAAGAAGATTTTAGGGACTTAGGAGGAGCATTGTGGTTTCTTAACACCAGTATTATTGGTCAAGTTGAGTCAAAGCTGTGCTGACCATGTGGCATTCTCCTTTTGGGAAACCCAGAGGACTGGTTTTCTTTAGTTGTGACTCTCCTGCCTCAGACTGTACATCCATTTTTGTTTGGAGGTCTGTATGTCTTTTTTCTTTTTTAAAATATTTTGTTTATTGATTTTCAAGCAGAGAGAGAGAGAGAGAGAGAGAGAGAGAGAGAGAGAGAGAGAGAGAACCAGGACCACCACCTTGTGGGTCTGGCTTATGTGGGTCCTGGGGAACTGAACCCAGGGTCCTAGGCACTGGAGGCAAGAGCCCCAACCGCTGAGCCATCTCTCCAGCCCATTGGAGGTGTTTTGTTAGGGGAGAGCTTACGGGGATTATGGTCAGCTCCCCCTGGTCAGTGTTGGGTACACCTTCCCGCTATTTGTAGGCTGTGGTGGAGGTGATGCTCACCTCTGCTCATGCTGTCATTGTCCCTGCCATGATGGAGCCATTGAGTCCAAAAGCCAAAATAAACCCTTTCCTCCCAGGCTGTTTATGGCTGGGTTCTTTATCACAGCAAGGAGAAATCTCTCTACAATAGTTTTGGTACCAGAGAGTGAGATCTGTTATTGCTAGTACTCTGATTTTGTGGCTTTAGCCTTTTGGAAATGATTTGCAGGAGGAATGTGGAAGGATTTGAAACCTTGGTCTAAGAGATAGATGCCTTGTAGCACTGTAAGTACCGCTTGATGGATTCTGATCAGAATCAAAAGACCTGAATGCAATAAGAACTATAGACTATGAAGTCTGGCTCATGAGGGTGAGAAAGAACTTTGTCAGGACTGGTCTGGAGGCAGTGAGAAGCTTGCTGCATTCTGCCTGCCTGTCTCCTAAGAACTTGTGGAGGGTTGCATTGCAAAACAATGGACTGGTGGGAACAGATGAGGTGGCACAGAATGAAATGAAATCTTTGAGCCAAAACTGCTGTCCATTCAGCTGCAACTGTTTGAGAGATGACAACCATTGAGTTTGGGCCAGCCGATCTGCATTGGGACAGCAGGAAGAATGTGGACTCCTTGAAGTAATGCTGAAGGAGGTTTCCTGCTCTTCCAAGTTGACTTTGTTTTCCCCTGGATTAATAAGTTGGTTGCCACCTTGTATTATGGAGTATAACAAATGCAGGAGAGAGAGACATTGGATTGCAACATGGTTTTGTTTTGTTTTTGGAACTGGCTCTTGGCAGTGTGATCAGGTGTGTTGGATCGCCTGCACAGAGGCCCTGTGGTGTTATGAGGATGAACCATGGGTTGCAGTGGGACGATGGAGATGCCAGGACTATGGGCTGGCTGCCAAGGAGAGCTGCTGCTACCAGATGAAGTTTTCTGGGTATGTGAGGAGTTGAGCTGGATGGTCAGAGTCAGAACTCTGAAGACCAGTCACTGCTTATTATCAGACTTGGAGGTTGATTGTGATAGTGAACTCCTTCAGGCAATTTTTTTTTATTGTCCATAATGAGTTACATTATTTAGTGGGCAAACAATGAGTTGTTATCCCCAGTTCCCCAATGCCCACCCTCCCCATCCCCAATCAGCTGGATATCCTCCTCCGTGGGTCGTCTGGATCAGTCCTTGTGACAGGGGACCATGGAGAGCCTAGTATTCATCCCGGTTCTCCTGGCCCTAGTATGTTGTTACTGAGGGGTGCCATGCTTCTGGATAGTCTCCCCCACCACGGCTCTCACAATCTTTCCGCCCCCTCTTCCGCTCAGTTCCCTGACTCGTGGTGGGTGAGTATTAAGGCTGCTTTATTGTTGTGAGCTTAGGGGTCTTTGTGTCAAAAATCATTGGTTTCTGTCTCACTGGCTTATCCTGTGTTGATTGAATGTCTGTGGCTGTGGGTCCCTTGTTCATCCCGTCATTCTCTGTGGGGTTCCATATGGATCCTCCACGGTATGACTGTAGTGGCTCCTCTCTTGCCAGGATTTCAGCTATCGGCCTACGGTCGGTTGTCAGGCAATTTTTATAGATTGTTGAAACTGATTTTTCAGGTGTGGACCAACCAGTGGTCTCTCTGATATACCTGGCCAATTTTTTAAAAGTCACTGAAACAAAGTCTAGCCCTCTCTTTCCTCCATATGGCTTTCTAGAAGGACTTTTAAATTTTCAGGTCTTCGGAAGGTAAGGCCTTCCTTCACCACAGCCTATTGGCTGTGGTGAGGGGAGGAGGCTCAGGGTTTTTCCTACATGAACTTTTCCCCTCATAATGGGAGCCCTCTGCTATCTTTCTTTTTTTGTTTGTTTGTTTGGCTGAGCAGTACAGATTTTGTTATTTTGATAAAATCTCTATCACGTGTTCTATCCACACTAGTGCCTGGAGATCTCTGTAACTTTCCATTTTTTAAAAATAAAGTATCTCACTATACCTTATCCTCTGGTGGTCTATAATTTTAAATTTTTTTTTTTTACTTTATAGACAAGAATTTGGGTACTCTTTAAGTTTTGAGATACAATGGAATTAGCTGTGTACTCTTAAATTTTAATCCCCAGCTCCCCTGTTACATTATTGGTGCATGTTTTCTGGGAAGAAAAAAATTCCAGAGGATCTTTTTGTTACAAATTTTGTAACTTTTTGGGGACAGAAAGGGAAAAACCGTTTTCCCTTCTCCCAAGGTCTGCTGCCAACCACGAAAGACACTGGGTATCTGGGAGATCACTCTGGCTAAATAAAAAACTCCCCCATGGGTACAGAAAGTCTTATATCTGAACAGAGACAAGTGGCATTTTATTTTTCTTTTTACCTGAAGAGAGGCAAAAAACAACACGGGACCCTATTTTCTCTATCTACTTGCCTGCTGTGCATTAAGACCACGCTCTTCCAAGGCTGGAGACCTGGGCTTTGGGACATCTAGGCCCTTCCCCCATGCTAAGCCAAGGTCTCTGCTGGGTGGGAATGAGACCTCCAGCGCAGGCTGCTGGCCACAAGGGCCAAGGGACCCAAAAGCCTTCCAGCTCTGCCCTGCAGACCCGTACACTAACACAGCAGCAGAGAGATGACTTAAATTCCTTGATAAGCATTTAAAATGACATAAATTTAAAGTCAATTAATTTGATTTCTAGCCAACTTGTAAAGCTTTTTTTCTCTGTAGAACATTTATTCCTATAGATATTAAAATGAGTGAAGCCTCATGACACATGTGCTGCCCTTGATTTTTACAGAGCTGAGACAGGAGGATCACAGGGTTCTTATAAAAAAGATCGCCCTTCTGGGTTAGTCAAGGTTTTCTTCTCTGGTTGTAAACACTGTTCTGTTACTTCTCCTAACTATGCTACAGACTTAATGCTTTTCAGCCTACCTGTACCAGTTTTTGGAAATTTTACGAAGGGTAATTTGTCAGATATCTTCAAGGGTTTAAAAGATAAATAAATCATTTTCAGATATGGTAAATGAGTTGATAAAATTTGCCTCAGGGACCATTATGTTTTGCCTATACTCTTTTAAAATGTACATCATAAAATTATTAACAGGAGATAGCCATAGATTATAGAATCTATAGATATGTATTAATAAATATTATTACATTCATAGAGGTGTTACATTAAAAATGCCTAAATTTTCCTATTAAGAAGGATGTCTAATCCTTTTGGTATTGGATTACTTGTTTTCTATTAGATAAGAAGTTAAATCAATTTGGTATAATTTCTCTTAATTCTATAAAGGATGAGGAACTAAGTTCCATAGACAAATATGTGTTAGATGCTAGTTTTTCTATAAAAGCAAAATATATGTACTGGTTCTCAATCATGGACTAAACAACAGCAATAACAACAACAACAACAAAAAAAAACAAACCAGATATTAATGTGCTCAGCCCTACTCTGGCTTTGGGACAAAGCTCTTTTAAAGCCAGACCCCAAAATAGGCATTAAATTATTACGTTTGCCAATGTTTCCTCATAAAAAGATTGGCCCTCTGGTTAATGACAAATGTAAGGAAAATCATAACACAAGGAGATCTATATCTTTTTTTTTTACATCTAAACAGCCCAATTGGCCATTTTATTATTTTTTAAATATCTTCTTTATGGTATTAAAGTCCATGGTCAAACAGATAAACTAAGTAAAAAAAAAAGATAGAATGCTATTTTCATCTATTGCTCAATGGTTAGAGACATTGACTACTGAAAAAGCTATATGTTTTCTACTTTGATTATAAATAAAAAAGAGGGGGGAGGGCTGGAGAGTTGGCTCAGTGGTTAAGGCACTTGCCTCCAGTGCCTCAGGCCCCAGGTTCAATTCCCCAGGACCCACATAAGCCAGACCCACAAGGTGGTGGCCCTGGTTCTCTCTCTCTCTCTCTCTCTCTCTCTCTCTCTCTCTCTAGCTCTCTGCTTGAAAAATGAATAAATAAAATATTAAAAAAAGAGGGGGGGAGAATATCCAGGAAAATGTTTTACTTATAAGTCTATGTTAAAGATCAGACTGTACAATGGTCAAAGGTACTTATCAATGGATATACTCATTTGGCATTCTTAGGGAAGAAAAGGATGTGCTCCTAAATTTTGGTAAAAGCTCCAACTATAAATTTCTATATTAGATAGAGTAATTTCCACAGGTATTTGCTTAGGATCTTTTAGTAAGAAAATTAATTTTTGTTTCTGTCAAAAAGACTGGTCACAACACTCTACAAAAAGTAACCCCCACAAGTCAGTTTTAGGTACTGAATAATTCTTTAACCTAACTTTTTATAGAACAGAGTAAAACTATTCTTTTACTTGTAAAACCATCTAAACTGACCACTGTTGTCAGCTGGACCACTTCAGTTACAGTTTCTGGCTCAGTAACTCCTAACTCTCTAGTCCTAGCTAAGTGTATCTGTCTGTGGGTTAAAGGATATTTGAACCAGTTCAGCCAAGATAGGCTTGCCAAAGGTGTATATCAGAATAAAAACAGGTATTTCCATAGAGCTGTTCTTAAGGAAATCAGATGATTAAGGTATTAAATGCACCTGATATAATTTTTTTTCTCCCTTTTATGGTTTCTTCCCTTTTCAATTCATGCCTCAATAGTGGCTCTATAATATTGATAAAAGGAAATTGTGAATGCAAGATGTGTTTTGATGTAATTAATAAGAAGGAATTCAGTGGAACTTTAATGAAGGAAAATAAAGAATGGCATTTGTAGAGTGTCCTAAGTAGGGAGATTGTTAAAGGAGAGACTTCTCATAATAATGGAGAGAAATTTAGAAAGAATTACAGAGGGACCTTGAAAGGATGATAGAATGTTAGTAAGTGATAAAAGAAGTGATGAGAAAGATAAAAGAAAAAAATGCATTCAATTTCCTTTTTAAAGAGATGCCAGTATTAGGATTTACTGGGTGTAACATTCTTGATCCTAGCATGTGGTTTTTAACTAAGCCTTAAATCCCTAGACTTAAAATAATAGCTATAGATTTTTCTTAAATTAAGGAATAGTCCCAAGGCCACCCTGAAACACTTGTAGACAGGGGACTTATATCCCAGACTCCCACTAAGGGGAGGAATGGAAATAAGGTTCTAAGCCACCTCCCAGCTGAGCAGTTAGACAAAATTAAGACAAAGTATGTGTAGCCTCTACACTTAAAGTTTAACCATCCTGAGTCGCTATTTAGGATTTTATTTAAGCAACTGTCATATGTTGGGTATCTTAAGTGTATCACCTCTAAATAACTAACTCTTTAAGATTTATTCCCTGCTTCAGAATACAACCTCTAGTTCAAACAACGGTCTACATCTGGAAAAAAAAGATTTCAACATCTACAATTGAGGTTCTAAACTCTCCTGGGTAATTGATATGTTTTCAAACACACGATGTCAAGACTTACGGTGACTTACTTGTCTGGTCCTGATGACTTCCAGGTTAGATCAATTTATTTGGATTTATTGCTAAAAATAATGTTTTCAGAACAATATGTTATATCTGTATTGATAGTCATGAGGTATTTAAAGAATAAGATTAGCCGACTTTCATACTTCATTTTTTGGCCTACACTGATCCAAAACAAGTAAACTCAAGGTAAGACAAGTAGACTGAAGTTTATGCCATTCTTTTTATTTATTTATTTATTTATTTATTTTTTAAATTTTTTTATTTTTTTGGTTTTTTGAGGTAGGGTCTCACTCTAGCCCAGGCTGACCTGGAATCCACTCTGTAGTCTCAGGGTGGCCTTGAACTCATGGTGATCCTCCTACCTCTGCCTCCCAAGTGCTGGGATTAAAGGCATGCGCCACCACGCCCGTCTTATGCCATTCTTTGACTAGGCATGTGTTACTAGATTATCTATATATTGACATCAATTATAGATGTCAATATATAGATATATCTATCCTACAATGTTGTTGCAGATTCCTTTCTGAGTGCTCTAACTACCTATGTAAAAGCCAAATTCAATTGGAGTTAGGGAGCAAAATAGGCAAACGTTTTGCCTCTCCTCCCATGGCACAAGGCCACAGAAGATGGGGGGAGGATACTTCTTAACAGGAGAATCACTACTGAGGACAAAGTTTTCACACTGTCTCTCTGATAGGCTGCCTTTCTGATGAGAAAAGACACAGAGACCCAGAAACAAAATCAGTATATAGTCTAAAACAGGAGCGTCACAACTGAGGACATTCCAGTCCTCCAGGTTTCCCAGGAAAGGGAAGGCCAAGGTCAGCACGGCCTGGACTCATCCTAACTAGCAACACCAGTGCTGGGGAAGCCACAGTGCTCCTCCCGGGTCCCCAAGTTCCTCCTTGGAGAGCTGTTAGTGACTCCCCAGAGGCATATACTTGTTTAAATCTTGGCTGCCTACTGGGTCTTAAAATACTCAGAGGGAAATATATAACTAAAGATATAAGGTTATTGCGGCGAGCTCCTCGACCAGCGAGGAAGAACCACCACCACTCGAGGATTCTTCTCAAATCACACTTTAATGGAGAGCCTTTTGATTGGAGGGAGAGCAGGAAGAGAGGGGCCCCGAGCACTAGGAGTCAGTTGCTTATATAGGGAGCAGGGACACGGGTCGCCCCATGATTGGCTGACGCCAGCTCGCCATCACGAGGCGCCACGGGATTGGCTAGGGACCAATACATAATCCGCACATGCGCAAAGCCAGAGGTGCGTCTCTCACCAAAGCATTGCCTAATATGGAGTTGTTTACCACTTAGCTGCAAGGAAGTGGGCGCCATCTTGTAATGGCGATCGTCCCGGCTCCCTGCAGGTTATAATAACAACTTTCCAAAAGGAAAAAGAAACAAGGCTTAAGAAAGGTTGGCTCTGTCATAACCCTCCAACCATCAGAATCAGAGTCGGATCTAAGGCAAAATGAACTCCCAATGGCACCAAAAGGTTCTGTGGCACCGTCCTAGTCAGCCCCAGGCCGCTTGGATGAATCTTCAAACCAGGCACCATTTGGGGAGGAAAGAATTTATTGAAACTACAGATTGAGGGGAAGTTCCATAACAGCGAAAGAGGCTGGCCCTCTTTCACAGGTCGGAGCTGAGAGAAAAACCCATCACCTACACCACACACACACAATAGCAAACAGGCAGGAGGCCAAAGAGAATTTCTTCCCCTTTATATAGCCTTAGGGTGGGGTCTTACAACCCTTCCCCATATTTAATGGCTTCCTGAGTCTCTGGAATTTCCTTCCTACACTGCCCACACAGGAAAGGATATATACTTCCAGCTTCTTTGAGCTTCTTTACATCTTGTCCCTTGCTGAGAGGCTGCCTTCCTGTAAACATCCTCAGAGACCCACCCAAGATAATTAAAAAGATCAAGCTGACAACAAAACCTAACCATCACAGGCACCAATCTCTGTCCCTGGTTTGCCCCAGGGTGGTTTTCAAGATTATTCTGGGATTTCCCTAGATACAGGGAAGACAAGGTAAATACCTTAACATGGACCAGCTAATTGGCCATTTTTTAAACACAGATGGACTAGAAATATTTTTATCTAGTCTGCTTTTATTCCATTCATTGGATTAAAAGATATAATCGGGTACATAAAAACTCTCACCAAATATACACAAAATATTCCCCTTAGGGAATTCCCCTTCTTAATTCTAAAATTCAAATAATGAGGAAAACATACAGAATTATAGGGCTCTAAGCATCCTCATGACTTCCCAAGGTGGCACATATGCTGTTATTAAGGTTAAATGCTGTGTATATCTCTTCTTAATAACGCTGGTTATGTATGTCATCTGCTTTACAAACCATACAGAAATAGTTGTAGACTATATTGGATGCTATGATGCCATTCCATAAACAAATCTGGGGACGGATCTCAAGTTTTCATGGTGGTCAACAGTCCAACACCATGTACATTTAACCATTCTACACTGGACACCCTGTAAGAATGGAATTTTCCCCACTTCTGGGGGAGATACCCCAGGACAAAATCTTGACAATGTGATTTATGACTGATGGGTCTCTCTCTCAGGCCTTAACTAGGGACCCTCCCCTCTCTGCAAGATACCCCAACTGCCATAACTTCGTGTCCTATTCAGCAGGAAATAGATCAGAGAATTCATCATCCACATCTCCCAACAGCAGTTGGGGTGTCCTCAAGGGAGGGGGTGAAACGTGGGAATTTAGGAGAGAGACCCCACACAATGTTGCCAAGCTCCTCCTTAACCCCTCCCCAGTCCTCCTGCAGGATAAAAATGGATATTCTTGTTTGAGTTTTTTCTTAACCATATATGTATTTTTTTTCTGGTGATTTTTTTCCATTCTGCACCCAAATACCCTAACAGCAGTTAGGGTTACTTCTTCAGAGGGGAGATTGTGACATTTAACTCCTTCAGGCAAGTTTCACAGATTCTAAACCTGAGCCCCTCCCCTTGAATTGGAGGTGTCTCCAGCTAGAGTTCAAACCTAGATGCTAAAACTGATTGGTCAGATATGGACCAACCAGCTGTCTCTCTGACTTACCTGACCAAGGTCTTAAAAGTCACTGAAACCAAGTGAGCTCTCTCTTCCCTCCATATTGTTTCCTAGAAGAAGGGCTTCTAAATTTCCAGGCCTTAGAAAGGCAAGGCCTTCCCTTATCCCAGCCTAATTAATGGCAGTGGTGAGGGGGGCTCAAGATTTTTCCCACATGAACCTTTTTCCTCATGATGGAAGCCCTCTGTTGTCTTTCTTTCTTTTGCTTGTTTGGCTGAGCAACACAGATTTTGCTAAATCCTCTCCCTCGTGTTCTTCCACACGGTGGCTAGAGATCTCTGTAACTTCCCATTTACTTTTGAATAAAGTCTCCCACTATACCTTATCCTCTGGTGGTCTATAATTTTAATTCTTTAACTTTATAGACAAGAATTTGGGGACTCCTTAAATTTTGAGGTACTCAATTAAATTAGCTGGATACTCATTTAAATTCTAACCCCCAGCTCCCCTGTTACATGATGTTTGCCTGATCTGTTTTGAATATTTTTTTTTTCTTTTTTTTTGAGGTAGGGTCTCACTCTGGCCCAGGCTGACCTGGAATTCACTATGTAGTCTCAGGGTGGCCTCGAACTCATGGTGATCCTCCTACCTCTGCCTCTCGAGTGCTGGGATTAAAGGTGTGCGCCACCACGCCCGGCACTTGAATCTTGTATTGATACAATTTGCAGTATGAATGTTCTATGACATTATGGGTTTGGTTTTTTTTTTTATATTAATTGCTCAGTTGAAAGATGTTTGAATATCATCAGTATTAATAAAAACTGTGGGGATTTTTGCAGTTGACCTGAATGTATTGCATTTTACATCATATATGACTATTAATTTGTGGGAGTCAGGGGCAGATTGTGTTGATTTGATTGAGGTGTCCCCCACAAACTATGCGTTTTGAATGCTAGATTCCCCAGCTGATGGCAGTTTTGGAATTGGAACCTTGTTGGAGCTGTGTCGTTGGGGGCTAGCACATGGGGGTTATAAGCCAGCTTCCCCTGGGCCAGGTTTTGGCACACCTTCCTGCCATTGTTTGCAGTGCTTTGGCAGAGGTGATGTCCACCCTCTGCTCATGCCATCATTTCCCCTGCCAGGATGGAGTCAAAATAAACTCATTCCTCCACAAGCTGTTTTTTTGGTGGGTTCTTTTCTGAGCAGCAGCGAGAATGTTAACCACAACAGGGAATAAAGTCGGTAATATATTCAGAGTGAATGAATGATCTCTCTCTCTCCCTTTCTCTCTTCTTCCCTCCCCCATCCCTTCCTCTGTCCCTGAAATCCTCTTTGCAGAGCTGGCAACGGAACCCATGGCTTTATGTATGTCAGGCCAGTGCTCTTCTTCTGTGCCACCCTAACCCTCTCGCTGCATTTTGCCTTGCATTCACCAAGTTCACCCAGAAGAATCTGTGGTAATTTCTTCACTGTTCTTGCCAGCTGGGGAGCCATCCCTGTTTTTACTAAGGTAAAAACCTGCCTTTAAAAAGAAATGATTAGTAGATTTCAAACCAAGGGCTTTTAATCTCTTTGTGACTGCGAATTGCTGCGGGCTTGGGCGAGGACAGTGACAGAGCCCCTGCTGTGGCCATCTCTGGCAGGAGCCTCAGTGGGGACATGTTGGGATCAGATGGGGGAATTAGTGATAGAAAAAAGGTTATCTAGCCTGAGCCCCTTTTGGTCCAACCACAGGGCTTCTGGGTAGGGAGGAGTTTGATGGAATGAGAAAGAAGAGGACGTATAGGGCAAATTTGCATGAAAATAGAAGGCTGGAGAGAAGGGTAAAGTCAGGGAAATTTGTATGGCCTCTAAAGGCCACTGGGGTAGAGAATGCTAAGCAGAGTGAGGAGACAAAGAGAGACCAAGATAATTGTGGACGGATTGCAACTTTTTCTTCTTTTTTTCTGATCTAGAAAATGCCGTTTTCCTCCTTAGCAGCACTGAAAACCTTTGGTTTAACTCATTTCCCTTTCTAGAGCACAGCTGAAAAATCTAAGCAATTGTGTGCCTCCCACTCAGGTAGATTATTAAGAGGGCATTCTGCAGGCTGGGGGCCTTGCTTACCTGGTTCTCCTTGTCCAGCTTTTCTCCGAATCTGACTGTAACAATACCCCGAGGGCTTCATTAGCTTGGAACTTGATGGTGATCAAAGGGTATTAATTAAGAACGCCAAAGGGAAGGACCTAGATCCAGCCCGCTGTGCTGAATGTGAGACCACTGTCTATAGCGCAGGTCCAAATGCCATGCAGTGTGGTTCTGCTGTGGCCCTATTGTTCTTCACTGTGGGGACTTGGTGAAACCTTTAGCCATGTGTGCCTAAGGGAAGGGTCTCTGCGGTGTGCACACTCTTTCCTTTGTCAGCCAGGTCTGTGTTTTGTCTGCTGACCTTTTCAGAATGTCCTGTGCCACTCTCCATCTGCACCGTGATGGCTGCTTTCACGTGTGTGTGTGGGGGGGCTTTCTTTCTTCTGCTCCTAATTGAACATCCCATACTGCAAACAGAGTCTGTGGAGAACTGAAACACCAGTCGTTGTTCAGTGGTTCAAAGCAGTTAGGGATGCCTTCCAGATTCCAGAGGGTCTGCCTGATGAGTGCTGGGGCTCAGCCAATCATTTCTCAAAATATGCCTCTTTGGATTTTAAACTGAGAGCCTCTGGGGAGAAGCACATGATGGTGGCGGGGCCCAGAAGGTGTGCAGGTGCTGGAGTTCATTTCCCATTCCTCAGAGTGCTCATCAACCAAGGAGACTAAAGACTATGGCAGGGAGGAGGACTACAGTGGATGCCAGTGAGCCCAGAACTCAGCCACAGTGTCCCAGGCTATGCCTGGCCTTGGTTCCACTACTCTTCCTGCAAAATTGCCTGCATTTTCCCCATCTCTCTTCCCTATGGAAAAGGTTATCCAGAGGAACCGAACGGAGAGCGAGGGTGTCTAGTATCCATGCTGGGCTTGGCATTCTAACAGTGGAGAATGTGGGTATCAGGTAGCTGCTCAGGCTTCTAGAATGAAGACCTCAGCCGTCCCATTCTGGTGCTCCGGGCCCAGGGGGTGTGTGGAGAGCTGCTGGTCTTCAGGAAGGCAGAAAATGATGGATTCTGGTGTCAGCAAGAGGGTAGCCATACTCACCAGCAAGGGGCAGAGGCAGGCAGGGAAAAAGGGCCACGTTCCCCCCTCAAACCTCTTTCGATATAGGCTGCCACCAGAAAAGCTGCCCTCTTTAGAACTTTCTGGAAACACCCTCACAGCACTGCCCAAGCTGAATCTTACTTGATTCCTGATCTGTTCAGGATTGTTAGAGTAAAATAAAAGTAAAATATCTCAAGGCAAGAGGGAGCTAATTAGTAGTAAAAGAAAATAGAAAAGTAAATCCAGAATGGTATGTTGGTATGCGCCTCCCCCACCTCCCCCTGCTCCTATAATCTTGCCTTTGTTTCCCTGTAATCTTTCATCTGTGGTAAAACACAGTAAATACTGAGAATGGCCTGGCCGGTAAATATTGAGAATGGCCTGGCCGATGGGTTCTACAGATATGGAAGGAATGTGCAGATGCTCTGGTTAATGGAAAAGCCTGTAAAATTCCCCAAATTATAGTGTGCATCTTTAGAACTATATAAGTTCTGCTCAAACTTGGCTCTGGGCTCATTGCCTCTGTCTTGCTATGGATACGCACTGAGCCCTGGGCATGCCTGGTTACTTTTAATAAAACCCTTTGCGTGTTGCATAGGAGAGTTGGTCAGAGTCTTCTTTTGAGTTGGGGGTCCGGGGTCCTAATAGGATGACCATAGGAATTAACCACCACAGGGATGTATAAGCCTCTAACTTCCTGAGTTATTGGGTCCTCGCCCTTCTGCAAATGCCCCACGATACATCGTGAACTTTTCTCCTGTGGATCTATTAGTTTATTTCAGCTTATCACTGAGCAAACCATTGGCACACAGAGGGGAAATTCCCTTGGCTCCTACACTACTGAAGGTCAGGAAAGGCTTCTCTTCAGATGTTTTTACTTGCAGACAGGAATGGGAGAGAGCTCTGAGTGTCCTAAAGTGGTGTTGTAACGGGTTTATAGGAGTTCAGGAAAAGTCCCATGTCTGTCATTAACCAAAGAATTGAGATAAACCAGACTGAGAAGAATCATTTCTAAACCATTACAATTTATTCAGAAATATCAGGGATATGAGGGAGTGGGAAGGTTCCCAAACCAAGGAAAGGAAAATGAGTCCACCCTCATGGCCATGAGCCCACACGAGACAACAACCATGGGTCCTAGAGATGACAAGGGGTTTAGAGAGAGAAGGGAAGAACCCACGAGTGGGTGGAGAGCCCATGGAGCAGTGGGGAGGCTTGTAGGATAGAAACCTGGAAGCTCAGGAGAGATGAACAGCTAACCTACTTGGTAAGGATCTATTTAAAGTCTTACTGTGGTGGGCTTTACCTTCTGGCCCAGGTGAACCTCAGAGAGCTGATTGGTGTGGACTTGGGGCTGCCTCAGGAAGAGGCCATGATGCCAAGTTTTGGGGCTGCACCTAGCCAAGCACAATGCCAGGATCAGATTTAAATTCTAAGAAAGATCCCCCTTCCGGGAGGAGATCGGGTGGCTAATGGAAAAACAGATCTAGGGAACTTCTTCAGGCAAGAGATATGGAGAGATCTTTCTCTGATCTCTGGTAAAGTGGAGATTGTAAGGGCAGATTTAGGACATTTCTGTTTTTTACTTTTGGGGCCCAGACACCCTTAACTGCCTTACAAAGCTATTTGACTCCCTCTCAGTGTTAGGTGTGTTAGCAAAGCAAGTTTTTAACAAATTTCAGATTTGTCCTCTTTTCTTGTTTTTTAAAAAATATTTTATTTATTCATTTTCAAGCAGAGAGATACAGAGGAGAGAGAGAGAGAGAGAGAGAGAGAGAGAGAGAGAGAGAGAGAGAGAGAGAGAGAGAGAGAGAGAGGGAGAGAGAGAGAGCGCCAAGGCCACCACCTTGTGGTTCTGGCTTATGTGGGTCCTGGAGCATTGAACCGGGGGCCTTAGGCACTGGAGACAAGTGCCTTGACTGCTGAGCCATCTCTCCATCCCTGTCCTCTTTTCTTGTGTTTGGAGAAATTCAACTTCTTGGAGAACTTTAAGAAGCACAAGCCAGGACCACCCAGCCATTCTTTTCCATTTATTTAAGCCCTTCAACTTGACTCACTGTAAAACGGAACTGATCATGCCCAGAAGTGTTTCTTCCATCATCTTCATCTTTTGAATGCGTGTTGTGGGCTCTTGAGCTGAGCGTTCATAAAACTGTGTGCACAATTCCTTCTTTCCTTCTTGAACTATGACTTTCAACTGAGCACACTGAGAAATGTATAGTCCTCTCAAGGGTCTTCTGTATGGATACATAGAGAATGCCCAATGCAATCACTATGTGTCATAGTTTGATCCACGTGTCCCCCACCAACAAATGAATGTGTTCTGATAGATCGATCCTCAGCTGATGGCAATTCGGGAATTAGAACCTCACTGGAGCTGTGTTGTTGGGGGTGGGCTTATGGGGGTTATAAGCCAGCTTCCCCTTGCCAGTGTTTGGCACACCTTCCTGCCGCTGTTTGCAGTGCTGTGGCGGAGGTGATGTCCACCCTCTGCTCATGCCATCGTTTTCCCTGCCAGGATGGAGTCTCCCCTCGAGTCTGTAAGCCAAATAAACCCATTCCTCCATAAAACAGTGCTGTTGCGGAGGTGATGTCCACCCTCTGCTCGTGCCATCGTTTTCCCTGCCAGGATGGAGTCTCCCCTCGAGTCCACAAGCCAAACAAACCCATTCCTCCACAAGCCGCTTTGCTTGGGTTCTTTCTGCACAGCAACTACAAAGCTGACCCATGCTTGGAGGGAGTGTTGCTTGGGAGGTAGCTCTGGTGCTGGCCTGGCTGCAACAAATCCTCTCTGCTCTCTCTCCACTAGTCACGCTCACCAGCTTCATCCTCTCTGGGAAGGGAGCTCGTTGTGTCCGGTGACAGGTGCAGTCTCTCAGCCTGCGCTGCTAAGTGCTGTTTTTGGGTTTGCTCATGTGCTCCGACCCACTGGGGAAAAATGCCCAACATGCTCAGGTTGTCATGGGAACGAAACAATTCGTTGTGGGGCTGACATATTTATTTGATATAATCTTGCCATGATCATATAGTGGTTAGTTCTCTGCGTTGGGATATAATCTTTACATGAAATAGGGACCTTCAGAAGACCCAGAGAAACAGGGAAATGGAATTTTTAAAAAAATTTATTTATTAGCATACAAAACTTAGGTTTCATTATGGCGCTTAAAATTTTTTTAATTTAATTTATTTTATTTTTATTGTCCATAATGAGTTACATTATTTAGTGGGCCAACAATGAGTTGTTATCCCCAATTCCTCATTGCCCACCTTCCCCATCCCCAGTCTGGATATCCCCCTCCGTGGGTCCTCTGGACCAGTCTTTGGGGTAGGGGACCATGGATAGCCCAGTCTTCAGCCGGGTTCTCCTGACCCAAGTGTGTTGTTACTGAGAATATCAGAGGCTTGGCAACCCTCAGTTAAATTTTTTTCCCTTCTCCCCTTTTTCCTTCTTCCCCCTTGCACTCTCTCCTTGAACGGAGCTCTCTTTCTTCTTTCCTACTCTGTGTTTCCTTTTGTCCTTTCCTGGCTTCTCATCACTTCTTGGTCCCCTTTCGTGCTTTCTGATCTTAACTCATAGCCCAGATGCAGTCTTAATCCCTTTATTTACATACATATCAACGTTTAAAGTTAGGATTCACATATGAGAGACAATATACAATTTTCATCTTTCTGGATTTGGGGTACCTCAGTATAATTTTTTCTAATTCCGTCCATTTTCCCACAAATTTCCTAACTTCATTTCTGTTTACAGCTGGGTAAAACTCCACTATGTGACTTTCATTATCCGCCCATTAGTTGAGGGACATCTAGGCTGCTTCTACTTCCTGGCTATTGTGAATAGAGCAGCAATAAACATGGATGAGCAAGTATCTCTGAGTTAGGATATACTTGGATATATGCCCAGGAGTGGCAGAGCTGGGTCGTGTGAAACCTGTGATTTTTATGCTTAAGTTTGATGAGGAGTGGACAGTTGTGGGGAATTAGGAGTATAGATAAAGGGGTCTG
>PVHP010030774.1:0-21403 GCA_004024765.1 Zapus hudsonius | reverse complement strand
GCTCCTCCCTTCTATACCTTCTCTGAGCACAGCTCATCCTTTGGAACAACCAATCTAACCAATTATGTTAGCCTCCACTAAACACATTGTCCAAGTGATAATATTCACATTCTCACCTTTAATTTTCTAAAAGTTACCTATGGGTCCCTGGTTAAAGAGTCACAGGACAAATAGCAACTTAGATACATTCCGTGTCATTAAAGGAGGGTCTGTCCTGAAGTGACATGAAATGTCACTTGCTCTTCTACTCAACAGTGTTTTGGAGCCTTTCTTGGGTGGATAGATATCTCACCACTCTGAACATGCAAGCATTTTAAGATATGTAAATTTTTGAACAACGTGAGTGCACCAGTTTTGTCTCACTGGGTCTCAAGGGAGAATCAGCCTTCCCCAAGGTGAAAGGACAGTCTGTGTGGGAGGAGTTTTCTGAGAGAAGGCACATGCCACCAACATGATGCCTTCATAAGAATGCTCCAGAATGGGAAGCTGAGTTTTGCTCCCTGACAGTCAAGTGGATTCCTTCACAGAGTGTATGAGGTTCCATCTGGAGAGATCCCCTGGTCCAGCCTCAGTGACTTCCCCTAGTCCTCCACAGGCCCATTCCTTCGAGCATTTGTGTTTGAATCAGCCTAAGGTCTGACCTCACCAGATGCTTCAAGAGCAGGAAACAGTATAGAAAGTCTGATTTTGCTTTATTGCTAGTCAATTTCTTCTGAGCTTTATGGTCATTACATGCATGTGCACTTGGAACTAAATTTTTTTCTCATTTGGCACTGAAGCATGACAAATATAATTTGGGGAAAATGCTCCTCCTTTCTCTCAAGCACCACATGGAGTCTTCATGGCCTGAGGCACAGCTAGGTGTCCAAAGAGAGGGGAGTCTGTTATGCCCATAGGAACCCCTTTCCCAGCCCAAAGAGATGCTCTAGCTAGTCTTTGCAGTGAAGATTTCAGATGCTACTTGAACACAAGGAGCATCTCCAGTTCAGAAACTCCAGTGCAAACAATCTGTCTGTCTGTATCACATTCCTTTCCAGCCATATGAGTTTATTTAAAGCGTGGTAGCCCCCAGATGGGGGAAGACTGGCCAACACTACCACAGCATCTGTAGGAGCCCGTGCCCTGGCGGCCTTTCCACCAAGATTTGGGTCAAGGTTGGTGGGGGAGGGGTAACATTTCATAATGAATAACTCAGACTGAGGAGTAAACACATTTCTGTGCAACTGTGGCAGATTTGGGTTGTATTTTTACCCCACAGTCCTTAAATGACAATACTTCTGATGTGGCATATGCACATTGTGTATTCTTAACTGCTTATTTGGATATATTTGGGGATCTCATCGCCTTTTTTTCACTATAGATGCCAATAAATATGTCTTTGTGGGGGAGGGAAATGACACTTTTATATTCCTGATTTGAGGATCCTAATAGGAGTTTTTATAATTTATAACCTAATAACAAGCATGTCTACCACAGCATCATACTGAGGAATTTTTATTCTCCTTAAAAGGAAAGATGCAGGATTTTTTGGTCTAAATATGACCTGCTATAGTTTCCCATTGGGAAATTCTAAGAACCTTTATTGTCTGGTGTTTCCCTGGTACAGTTTCTGAAAATTGAAAGTGTAGGCAAGCCGGGTGTGGTGGTGCACGCCTTTAATCCCAGCACTAGGGAGGCAGAGGTAGGAGGATCACCATGAGTTCAAGGCCAGCCTGAGACTACATAGTGAATTCCAGGTCAGCCTGGGATAGAGTGACCCTACCTCAAAAAAAAAAAAAAAAAAGAAAGTGTAAACAAGCACTGGTGAATAAGGATGAGATTCCCAGAAGTGATTTCTTTCCTTACAAATCG
Organism: Zapus hudsonius; assembly: GCA_004024765.1. Lineage (NCBI taxonomy): Eukaryota > Metazoa > Chordata > Mammalia > Rodentia > Dipodidae > Zapus > Zapus hudsonius. The sequence continues at coordinate 19,552 of PVHP010030774.1, read as the reverse complement.
CTAACTTTATCCAATGGCCTCTCGTGCTCTTTCACTTGTATTTTTCTTTCTATTTCACATCTGCTATGGTCTGAATGCTTGTGCCCTGCTCCCACCCAAGTCTGTCTATGAAGACCTAATGCCCATGAAGATGGTGAGGAACTCCAGATTTTAGAATGTGATGAGATGATGAGCATGGGGCCGCCCTTCTCATGAAAGAGACCCGAGGATAATTTCTGAGAATGCTTTATAAAGAGTAGAAGTCAGGAAGCCCACCTCCCCACCAAGAAAGAACAAGGTAGCTACCAAACACACACACACACACACACACACACACACACACACACACACACACACAAATAAAACAACAACAACACATGGGGGCACAGTGCCTCAGGACCAGGAGAGGATATTAAGACAGTCTGGAATTCATTCTACCCAAGCAGTGGCCCTGATCTTTGAGCCTTCAGATTAAGAATCTTGTGATCTGAAAGCTTAAATTGCCATTCTATTTGCACATACAGTCACTGTGAGAGACCATAAGCAGAAGGGCATGGGGACCAAGGCTACAACAGTGGAGAATATCTTTTCCTCACCCACCACCAATCACCAAGGCCAAGCCCCTATAACAAAAGACAGATGGACAATTAAGAGTATACAAATTTATTTAATGTTTTATGTGACCCAAGAACCTTCATAATGAAATAAGGACCCAATGAATGGGTAAGCCTGTCTATTTTTTAAGCTGGGTTTGATGAAAGGGGAAAGTTGTAGAATCATATGAGGGATGAAATGGAGATATAACAGTAATAAGCTGGAAGTGAATGCGGCAAAGCCTTTGTATTCAGGTTTTACCTGATAAAGATGCTCCCTTGTTCTAGGTACGGGGAATGAACATTTTTAAAAAGATCTTTCATGTCAATAATGAGCAAATCTTGTGATGGTACCCCATATTTCCCTCCTCCCTCTCACCAACCCACTGGGTGCCCTCCTCTGTGGGCACACTGGATCAGCCCATCAGGTAGGGGGTTATAAATTGCACAAGAGGTAGCCAATTTTTTTCCTCCTTTGTGTATTGTTGCTGAGGGGAGCACTCTGTCTGGATATTCTCCCCCATCATGGCTCTTATAATCTTTCTGCCACCTCTTCCACTCAGTTCCCTGAGTCATGGTGGGTGAGTTTTAAGTCTGCATTATTATTGAGATCTTCAGTGTCTCTGAACTTCTGCTTTAGGTTGTGTTGGGTATCGTTGGTGTCTATCTCCATTGTCCTTTCGTAGGATATCTGACTTGCTGTGGTGATAGATCTCTTGTTTATCTCGCCACTTTCTCATAGGTTTCATTTGGGCCCTATGTGATAGGTTAGGGGTGGTTCATCTCCTGCATGGAGGTCAGCCATCATCCCATGTTTTGTTGGTGGAATTGGGTTGTCCATAGCTCTCACAGCCTTCTGAAAAATACAAACAGAATCTCCATGGGAGAGTTAGATCAGTATAGGTTAAATGAGACAACATTGCTAATTTAGCAAAATTCTAATGTGTGTAGCCTCTCTGTAGATTTCTGGTAGTGAGAATTTCTCCTTGGAGTCCTGGTTCTTGGTCTCTATAAGATTTTGCCATGGATCCAAGTTCCAGTTAAGTGTTCCTTGCCACTCAACAGATCTCTTAGTCAATCAGTAAGCCACTGATTACCCACCTAGGTATAGTGGTACTATTGCACAGATGAGCACTTTACATCAGGGACCATCAGTTAATCTTTCTTGGAAGCTAAGCATGGTTAGCATGTGCTTGTAATCCTGGCCCAGTAGGCTAAAGCAGAAGGTTCTTCAGTGTAAGGATATATTGGGCTAGATAATGACAACTTATTTCAGAAATGAAAAAAAGAAAAGTATAAGGTCTGGGGAAATAGCTCAACTGGTAAGATTCCTTGCTGTGCAAGCCTGAAGACCTGAATTCAACCCCCAGCACCCATTGAAAAGGCTGGGCATGACTGTGTATACCTTTAAACCCAGCCCTGAGTGGGACAAAGTTGGCAGGATTACTAGGACTCCCTGATTAGCCAGTCTAACTCCAGGCTCAGTGAGAGACTGGGTCTCTGGGAAAAGACATGGAAGAGTGCTAGAGGAGGACCTCTGGTGTGTGCCCAGGTACACGCTCTAATGTACCCACACATACTACGAACATACCACGTGTTCTCCCAATGCGCTACATATTGTACACACACCCCCACAAAGAAAAAGGTGAGGAAAAAAGAAAATCCTTCTTAGCTTTCCATGATATGCTTCAAGGAAGTTGGACGAAAAAGAATCCTTCCTTTTCTTTTGTTTTGTCAAATGCCCTTAGATGGCATATTTTGGGATCATGTGCCAAACTCCATCAGTGTTTAATGCTCCCCAGTGGCCAAGAAATTCTTTGGGATTCAGTGTTGTGCCCTTGAAGCTCATTGCCTCCAGGTCCTTATTCATTCATTCTACTCATTGGTAGCAGTTTGATGAGTTGGCATATTTTTTGTCTCTGGAGCCTTGTGTGTGAGGAGGGCAGAGGGAGGAGATCCAGGCTGTGGTTGGATTTCACTGCCAAGCATAGCACTGTATGTTGCCCTGACCTTTTCCTGGAGTTCTCAAGACCCTAATTAAGAAATCCTATTAGTGGTATATTTTAGGAGAAAACATTGTAAGGGAAAGAACAAACACTGTTCCATAATCATGCAGAGTAAACTTCATATTACAAAATCCACTGTCGATCATCCTGCAAAATTGGTATGTTTGATGGGCTTGGAAGAAAAATCATTCGAACGCTTTATTCTTTTCATGTTTTGGTCAATTTGAATTTTCTATTTTATAAACTTTAGTCATCCTTTAGTTCCTGACAAATTTGGACTGTCTTGTAAAAGAAAAAACTTTTTCTTTAACTTCATCATGATAGTGGTCAGAGGGAAGTGGGATCTTCTGCTAGATTTTACTTGGTTCAGCTAATAAGTTCCTGAACTAAAGAGCTTGCTTCTGTTGATAATGGTAAGAAAACGTCTTTCTCTGTTCAAAACCCTTTCACATTTTCAAACAACTTTATCTGAATCCTGGAAAATGTAGAAATTCTTAGGGAAAAAAATGAGAAGAGTATGGGTTTACGGAAGCAGGAAAAATGCCATTTCTTAACATACGTGTATATCACATTCCAGAGAGGAAAGTCAACTTTGAATATTATTGTGTAGATGGGTTGATTATGCAAATTGCCTAGTATATTTCTCTGTTTATATGCATGAATGTGTATGGAATCTGTGGGCTTTTTTGTGTGGATGGCTATGTGGTCAAATTATGGGGACGGGTTTGTTTGTTAGGAAGTATGGGGTGTATACAGGAAATTAGGAATTAGAAACCCTTATGGTTTTACTTTAACAGAGAGGTAAGTATGGATTTGAGTGGCTTTCATTTTGCATATGAAATCATTTAAACTGGCATTATTCTCATAACATACATCAAACATGAATCCAAGACAGTTTTAAGAAATGAATCCGACAAAATTAGTGAGCATATTTTTTTAAATGAGAAGTACCTGACCCAGCTTGTAACAATTTTATTTCTGTAAAACTGACTCCAAGGTCATCGAGGAAACAATTCTTCTACACCTTAAGTTCTTGAAAACCGGTCTGAATAATTTAGCCCACTGAAGACGAGTAGCTACATAGCCATCTGCCGAGATACGCTTAACCCTAAGCCAATGAGTGTGGAAACAGTGAAGAGCTCCAAAAAGAGTACAGTTTGCACGCAGCGTAGAACTGAAAAAGGACACCACATCCACAGATGGGTTTGCCTACCACATTGAAATCAACATGGCAAAGATGGGAGGAACGGAGAAGTGTTTATTTCCTTGGGAAATCTCATATATTCGCTCTGATGGGAACACATCCATTCAACAAACATCTAGTGAGAGCCTACTATGTGCCAGACCTGGTACTGGGTGCCAGAGAAGATTCATCAGGGCCCTGCAGGGTGCTAGGGCTGTCTTATGTATGCCACATGGAGTAGCAGAGTCTGGGAAGAGTCCTAATTACATCTCAGGGAAGGTGGACACTTCAACAGGGAAGGTGACATTGGGCTGGGTCTTGTAGGATGAATAGGAGTTTCCAAGTGGAGAAATGAGGATGGCAAGCAGACCAGTGCTGAAGGGCTGTGCTAAGTCCATGGTATATTTGGGAAGTCTGAAGTCTGATGTGGGTCGAATAGGAAGTGGTGATGTGGGTGTAACACAAGACAGGAGATCACAGGCACTTTCTGTCTCTTACCAAAGAGGTCACAGGCTGCTGTCTCATTTGATTCACTTGGCAGAATTGACTTTTTTCTTTTTCTTTTTCTTTTCTTTTCTTTTTTCTTTTTCTTTTTCTTTTTTTTTTTTTTTTTTTTTTTTTTTTTTTTTTTTTTTTTTTTTTTTTTTTTTTTTTTTTTTTTTTTTTTTTTTTTTTTTTTTTTTTTTTTTTTTTTTTGGCCCATGTAGTGTTTTAAAAATATTTTGAATTAGTTGCCAAGATTTAAAAATTGGAAGATTTTTTATAAAATTCCAGATTTCTGGCTTCTCATGAAAAAAAAAAATCAGAAGATCTGGCAACACTGGGCCCACATTCCCACATGGTAACAAATGACTGGAGCTCAGTAGCAGTGCCCAGGCCCCTCCCTCTTGGAAGAAGCCCGTGTTTGACAGCTCACGCCTTCCCCACCCTGCTGTCTTCTCTCTTGTGTGGAACACGCTTGGCCATCTCTGGGCCTATTGGTTCTTGGGGTAGAATGTTGGAAAATCCACCTGGATTCTTTTTTAGCACACTGAGATCTCCCAGGGGAAAGTGTGTGGAGCTTAGATGGCAAGGGAATTTGGAGCTGATAGGGAAGAGGGGCATTGAACACCTTCTTGAGGAATGTCATGATAATCGATATTCTGAAGGCAGGGATGATGATTAAATCTACCCTGTAGAATTCTGACAACTGAAAGGAAAGATTCTTGAGCATGGAAATAAGCCAAGAGCCATTAAGTAGGCAAGAGAAATCCAAACTAGGAGATCACATCAGGATGCTCAGTGGCTGGGGGAGAAGGTGTCATCCAACCGTGAATCCTTAAACCTTCTTCCAAAGAGAGATGTCATAAGACTTCCCAGTCCAATGTTAACTTCAATATTTGCAGTGCACATAGGAAGTAATGGAATGGGATAGAACGAAAGGGAAAGGAAGAGAAAGGAAGGAGGGAGGGATGAAGTGGGAAAATTCTTCACCAAGGTTAACAGAGTATAGGAATGCTATCTATCATTTGGAGCTTTTTGTTAAGTGGAAAATGCTAAGCTACAGATCTTCAGCATGGCCTCACTAACCCTTCTCTACGAAGCCCACAGGTCTGTTCCTACAGAAGTATAATTCATGATAGGCTTTGGTCTAGATCTCTATGGAAGTTTGAATACACTAGACCAAATTGACCCAAGTAAAAAAGAAAACTGGAAATATAAGAGGCACACTCCTTGTTCTTAATATAGGCTTCCTTCAATGGGAATATATACTGCTCCTAAAATTCACGACTTACTTAAAGCCAGGATTCTGCTCCCCTTAGAAACTTTTCAGGACATAAGAAACCACACTTTAGGCCCAGCAAACCATGTATAAATTCATTCATATTCTGTGACACTGGGGTTTTCATGATACTCATTTTCCCAGACTTCTTTTACAGCAGGGAAGATGATAGAATTAGGGCCAATTTTGATGCAAAATAACTTCCTGTTCTTAAAGATGTAAAGTTGTGTACAGATGTGTGTACAGTTGTGCCTGGAGGGGGATGGGAATGACTTGGCCAACAGAATGCTTACTGTACATGCAGAGGGCCTGAGTTCAGGTCCCCAGCACTCATGTTAAAAGCCAGGCACCGAAGAGCATGTCTGTAGTCCCAGCACTGGGAGACAGGAGGATCTCTGGGTCTTGCAGGCTGAATCAGTGACCTCAAGGCCAATGAGAGCCTTGTCTCAAAAGTAAAGTGAGAGTGAATGAAGAAATCACCCAGGGTCTACCTTTTGTCTCCACCCACCCACACACACATATGCATGCACATGCACATGCACACATGTACACTTGCAATAAAACTATAAACACACACACATATACTGCCTCCACACACTAAAAAGTTTGCTCAAGGCATTTCTTATAATAAAAATTCTTTCAATCCTGAATGTATATATTCTAAAAGGTTCATTGTCAAATGAATCCAATCATTAGTGCCTAAACACCAAGTTCTTTTCCTCTGAGCACTCAAGGCCTTCTCGTAGATTGTACCTTGCTGTCAGAAGTCTGCCAAGGGCTATTAGTACTGAGGTGTGCAGATAGATGAGTTACTTTTACACAGGTATGTTTGTCCACCTGGAAAGAGTGAGGTCTTAGAACACTCTGCTGTGCTGAGGAGAGAAGAAACCATCCCTTCTAAGTCCCCTTCAACATTGTCCGAACGGTGTTCATCAACTTGGATGAATTTAGATTTAGTCGTTGGTTACCAAATTGGTATCACATCAACAGCCCTTGACGGACATGGTGACCATTAGAGCGTATTGCAAATCAGAATCTTATGCCTTTTCTAAGCTTTTGTGTGCAAAGCAATGATATTAACTTTTCCATAAAAGAAGCCTAGAGCACAGCGACAGCCAATGCTTGCTTTGTACCAACACTGATTTAAGTAATGTGCATGTATTAATTCCACAACCTCACAGTTCTGCCAGTGAGTTATTATCAGCATCTCCCTTTGGTAGATGAGAAAACTGAAACCCAGAGTCTTAAGGAACTTTCCCAAAGTCTTTGCTGAGAAAGCTTGGGTCTGATTCTATGCTATTTGGCACAAATGTCTGGACTCCACCCTGTACTTCGATCTATACTATATAAACGTGCCTGCTTAAACATTCACAGAAACTAATCACGTTCCAATGCAAGCTCTAGACAGGCCTCAGTGTCTCTCTGTTCTGTTTAATATAGAGACTCCATAACATTTTCCAAATAAAACTAAGATGTAAGACATAAAAAAACTTTCTTATAACATTAAAAAGATTTTGTTAACTTTTTATTGACTGTCTTCATACAAAGACCAAAATGTATTTTTATCATAATCCCCTCCCACTACCTTCTTTTAGCCCCCTCTCCTGAACCCCTTCTTTGCAACTGGTCCCTTTTCTATTTTGGTATCCTTTTTTAAATTTAGCCCTTCTTCATCATCCATGATGACCCATAATGTTCTAGGGCCCAATCTTACGCAGATCTGATGCAGATAGCTGTAGGCACAGTGAGGTCATAAATGCTTTAGCCACATGTGTCCAGAAGAAAGTGCTCCAAAGCTCTGCTCCTCACCCTTTGTCTCTTACATCCTTTTCCACCAGTTCCTTCTCATTATTCCCTTAGCCTGGGAGGGGGTGATAGAGATGTCTCATTTAGCACTTTATTTTATTCTCAGCACTTTGATGAGATATAATTCTCACTAGAAGTCATGGCCATCTTCAAAAAGAAGCTTCTTTGAATAAAAGTAGGAACACCACCAATTCATGAACATAAACGTAATATGAATATTAGCCAGGCGTGGTGGCACACGCCTTTAATCCCAGCACTCGGGAGGCAGAGGTAGGAGGATCTCCATGAGTTTGAGGCCAGCCTGAGACTATAGGTCAGCCTGGGCTAGAGCGAGACACTACCTCAAAAACAAAAAAAACCATAATATAAATATTAGAGAGCAATTTTATGGGCACAACATATCCATTTAACCAAATAATAGGAATAGCTTCCCCCCTGGGGCCTATGACCTTCTCGACCATGGGTCTTTGACTAGATTTCCTCCTATAGAGCCAACTTCAAGTCCAGTCAGAGAACAGTTACTCCCATATCAGTCCTATAATTATTACACCAGTGGGCACACCTTGTCTGGCTACCTGGTTATTTTAAAAGGTTTTTTAAATGCTCTCCAAATATATCTGTCATTGCTGCATCTAGTACAGTGGGGGAAAGCTTTGCAGTTAGTTTTACTTAGTATAAAAGATGGTTTTTATGGTTTAAGCCTTTCTACCAAGTTTCATGAAAGGAATATGATTTCACTGGGAAGCTGAATCCCCAAAGCCACGTGTTAGTGTTGCTTGAGAAGTCAGACCTTTAGGAGGTGATCAGGTTCTCCAGGCTCTGTCTTCACAAATGGATCCATCCATTCATGGGCTGATGAGTTACCATGGCAGTGGTTTTGCTACAAAAGTGATCATCTTGGGCTAGAGAGATGCAGACACTTGTCTACAAAGCCTAACGACCTGGGTTCGATTCCCCAGTACTCATGTAAAGCCAGATGTACAAAGTGGCACATGTATCTGGTGTTTGTTTACATTGGCTAGAGGCCCAGCACAACCATATTCTCTCTCTCTTTCTTTCTCTCTCTCTCTGTCTACTTGCAAATAATTTTTTTAAAAAAAAATGACCACTTGTAGCTTGCTCTCTGTCTTACCAGGCAGTGTTTTCCACCAAGTTATGATGCCACAAGAAGGCCCTCACCATGTTCTTGGCATTCCAGTCTCCACAACTAAACTAAACAAACCTCTGTTCTTTATAATTTATCCAATTTGTGGATTCATTTAGAGCAACAAAAAACTATCAAAGACATACACTATCTTGGTGAAAGCAAGTGGTCAATAGGTATTTGCTAAATTTAATTCACAGTCAGAAAATGGAAAAGGCTATCCCAATCTGGAACCAGGCTTTGCAGAGAACTCTATTGTAGTACACTGAAACTTGGTGGTACACTATGCTTAAGTATATGTAGTAGGGGATGGAGAGGTGGTTTAGCAGTTAAGAGCACTTATTGAAATGCCTGATGGCCTGGGTTCAATTCCCCAGTACCTGTGTAAAGTCAGATGCACAAAGTGAAGAATGCATCTGGAGTTCATTTACTGTGGCAAGAGGTCCTGGTGTTCCCATTCTCTCCCTCCCTCCCCCTTTCTCTCTCTCTCTCTCTCTCTCTCTCTCTCTCTCTCTCTCTCTCTCTCTCTCTGTCTCTGTCTCTGTCTCTAATTTAAAAAAATCAAATATATTTTTAAAGTATTTGTATTATTTACCAAATAGATCATGTGTTGTTAAATTCCATTTTATATCTTGAAATGTATATATTTAGTTTTATTCATTTTAAATACTTTATTTCTAAGTTAATGTACCCAAAGACAACATTGGTAAATCAACTGAAAATGAAGTTTACCTGCAATAATCAACTGACTTAATGAATGGCTATAATAATTATCACTCATTAATGAAAATGAGTAAAATTACATTTTTTTAAGCCTTGATAACTGATAATATCCTCCAGTACACATCAGAATGAATGTATTTTCTTCAAAGAGAAGTTCGGAATGAAATACATAAGAGCTCACTATTTTCTTTCTTTTATTGCATGTGTGTATGGTGTATATGCAGGTATGTATATATGTTCTTTTTAAGTTTCTTTATTTTTAAGGAGAGAGGGAGAGCAAGAAAGAGAGGGAAAGAGAGAGAGAATCAGTACATCAGGGCCTGTAACCACTACAACTTAATTCTATATGCATGCACCTCTTTGTGTATGTGGCTTTACATGGGTACTGGGGAATTGAACCCAGATTGTTAGGCTTTGCAGGCAAGTGCCTTAACTGCTGAGCCATCTCTCCATCCCTGTATGTATGTTCTTACATGTGTGTACATGTGCCAATGTGCATTCAGAGGCCAGAGACTGATGTCAGGTGCCTTCCTCCATTATTCTTCCTTTTATTTACTGTAGCCAGGTCTCTTATTTGAACCCAGAGATGGCCAGTTTGCCTATTCTGGTTATCTAAGTGGTCCTGGAGATCTCATTTCCACCTGCTAAGCACTGGGACTACAGGTGAGTTGCCATGCCTGCCCAGCATTCACATGGGTGCAAGCACTCTATCTACTGAGCAATCTCCTTAGCCCTGGTGTCTCACTATATACCTAGGCTTTGTTAAACTCATGATCCTCCTGCCTCTACCTCCCCAGTGCTGAGATTATAGGCTTCCATCACCATGCCTGGGCACAATATTAATTTTTAACTGGTATTAAGACTTTATCAGTGATTCAGCTGACTTTGTGGTAGCAGTATAGTATATTGAAAAAAATGACTTGAAGTTCAGATTACTGATCAATTACTAAATTCACAGGACAAACTTATAATGAAAATATTCACCTCATTAAAATGTGGTAGGACTGAAAACACTGCAATATGCCAGGAAGTCATGAAGTGGTGCTTATTATTATCGTTATTTTCCTTCTGGCTTTGCTTCTAAGTATTTTATGCTATTTTTAACATGGAATCATTAGTTGTGTTAAAGTGCTTAATAAAGTGGGTGTTCTGTCTTTGATGCTCACTGGAATTATTTAGAGACCTTTAAAACACATCAATGCCAGGATCCCACCCTCAAAACATCTGAATTATATGGTGTGGCATTTGGCACTTTGAAAGCTCTTCGAGTGATTTGAATGTGTGATCAAGATGCTGAGGAGAAGTGACAGTGAAGCATTCATCACTAAATGAGACTTGTTTATCACACCCACCAAGGCTCATGGAATACTGCAGGAGAGGTAGCAGAAAGAATGCAAGAGCCGGGGAGGATGAGGAGGAGTGTTTTAGAACACTGCCTTCTGGACATGAAGTGGCCATTCCTTTCATGATCTCACAGTGGCTGTCAGGGTGTCATTAAGGATGATGGAGGGGGTTAAAAAAAGACATTAGGTGAGTATTAAGGCTGCTTTAGTGTTGTGAGCTTAGGGGTTTTTGTGTCGGGATTCGTTGGGATGGGGAAGGGGGGCAATGGGGAATTGGGGATAACAACTCATTGTTGGCCCACTAAACAATGTAACTCATTATAGACAACTTAAAAAATCGAAAAAAAAAGACATTAGGGGGCTGGAGAGATGCTCAATGGTTAAGGTGCTTGCCTGCAAAACCCAGGGCTCCGGGTTCAATTCCCTAGTACCTACGTAAAGTGCATGCATCTGGAATTTGTTAGCAGCAGCTGGAAGCCCTGATGCTCCCATTCATTCTCTAACTCTCTTTCCTGGGAAATAAGTAAATTAACTATTTAAAAAAGACATTAGACTAGAAGAATAATTAGCTGGAAGAGAAGAAGGTGTTCAGTGGAAGGCTAGGTGAGAGGGGAGAAAAGAAAGTAATAGGAGGTGATCGTGATCAAAGTACACTGTGTATTATGTATTAAACACATTATGTACTGTGTACATGTATGAAAATCAATAAAACAAAGAAATACAGAACAAGATTGAATATCAATGCATAAAACAACTCATGTCATCAGTAAGCACTCTTGTTATATCATCAAGCATCACGCCCAGTGTCCTACTGATATTGGGACATGATGGTGCCACGTGTGCCACCATAAGCCGTTCCTGGTTCACTCTTCATTGAAAATATACATTGGGTAATCTAAAAAAGAATTAATATTTTTTTTGAGCAAGACGTCATGTGTCCCAGGCTGGCCTCAAACTTTAATTCTCCTGCCTGCATCATCTGGGTACTACAAATGTGTACCATCATACCTGTCCTTACAAAATCTAATTCACATTACAAAATAAAATAAATGCAAAAAATTGTTATCATACTTTCATGAATAAGGCTGATATAAATCTTAATCCACAAATAGTGACATTCCCACTCTGTCCAACTGGAACAACAACAACAAAAAAACCACCTTTGAGGGGTGGGGATATAGCTCAGTGTGGACCTGGGTTTGGATCTCAAGTGCCCATGAAAGATATGAGGCTTGTTGGTGTACTTATACTGGCAAGGCAGACAGATGGACCCCTGAAGCTTGCTGGTCAGCTGGGCTAGCCTAACTGGTGAGTTCCAGGCCACACCACACTCACAAAGAATGAAACCCATGACTGAAACCTAGGGAGAGTGATACTATTGTCAATCTCTGTTCAATGAGGCGGAAGCCATGTCAATCAGAAAATGCGGCAAAAGCCACTTTCACATGAACAAAACTGTCTGCTCAAAAGACAAGAGCTAAGTTTCGCCTTCCTGTCCTTATCAGTAGCTGTCATTTCCATTGAAAGACCATCATGGCATGGCATTGTAATAATACCAGGAAATGCAATATTCTTTGTGAAGTGTCCCCTCTGATATAAGTCCACTAGCAGCATGCTTTAAGTCTGCACTGTTTCATATTATATTTTCTAGTCACATGAGACTATCAGATTTCCATTAATTAAAATTAAGCAAAATTACATACCAATCATATTGGTCACATGTGACAAGTAGCTACTGTGAAGCATATTATAAATTGTAGGTCATTTTCATTATCAGAGAAAGTTCCATTGGACAGCACTGCTATCAGATACAATATTCAGTAGATCTTAAGAGTAGAAATACTACCGATACTAATTTCATCAGCGTTTAGGACAAACCAAGGAAAGACCACCAGGAATATGCCTGAAGTCATTTGTTTAGCTTGGGTCATCAGGAAGATGGCATTGCAGAGCAACCTTGGAGCATTTCAAGAGCAGGATATTTGTGATGGGTACTTAGAGTGTTTGCAGAGTTGAAATGGTCGAGGGACAGTGTTCATTGGCCAGGTCTTCAACCACACTTGATCAGTGCAGTTCTGTTTGTTAGACTAGTTTTGTGGTCTTATGTCAGAACATGAGTCTGAGTGGGTCCCGTTTTTAAAGTTTGAGCTTACATACTCAACCATGGTTTAGTGTACTGTTTTTCTCTTTCAGTTCTTCAATGGCCTGTTGGTCTGGCCATTTCCCCTTTCTTGACTGGAGGTTATTTTTTACTGTCAATATGATTAATTTGTACTTTGCTCATATTCACTCCCGCAATATCCTCTCATCTGTCCTCCTCTCTCATTAGTCTTCCTCCCCCCAAATAGTCTCTCTTTTCATTTCATGCCATACACAGATGCACACATCCATATTTATGAGGGGAAGAGAGCTCCAGGTTCTACATAAGAGAGAAAACACAGTATTTGTCTCTCTCCCCTCCATGACCCTTCTGCCTTCACCTTAGATTCTTCCTCTCCACACATAATACCCATTCTACTTTCATGTCATCTCTATGCTGATTTTTTAGTCTAGATTCCACATATGAGAGAAAATATGCTGAATTCAGCTCTCTGAATCAGGTTTATATCACTTAACATGATAGTCTCCAATTCCACTCATTATCTTGCAAATAAAATAATTTTATTCTTCTTTACAGTTGAATAAAACCCAACTATGGATCAAATTTTCTTTGTCCCGTCATCTGTTGCTTTCCATTCTTGCTAGATAACAGATATAATTTGAATGTAGTTTGAACTTGCATTTTTTCAATGGCTAAGGATGGTAAACTTTTTTTGGTGAACAATTTTAAGTATGTTTATTGGCAACATATGTTTCTTCTTTTGAGAACTGTCTAATTCATTTCCTGTTCATTGATTAGATGATTTAGATTTTATTGGCATTTAGTGTATTGAGTTCTTTCTAGATTCTAAATATTAATCTTCTGTCTAATACATAGTTAACAAAAATTTTCTCCCATTCTGTGGACAGTCTCTTCACTCTGCTGATTAATTTTATCCATCTCATCTGTCAATTCCCACTAATATTTCCCAAACTATTGAGTATTTTCCTGAAAGTCCTTATCTGTACCTGTATCTTTATTTTATTAATTTTATTTTTCTTAATTGACAACTTTCATACTTGAACATAATGCAACTTGATTGTAACCCCTCCCAATGGCTTCTCTTGACCCCACTCCTTCTACTGAGCTCCTTTCCAAGTTGACCTTCTGTTTTGATGACTTTTTGTCTGCCTCCATCGCCCACGTCAGAATGTTGATGAGCTCAATGTTGTGGAGATGCTGTGAAGGCAATGGCAGCTGCTGTGAGGTCATGGAGTATCAGGCATAAAACCAGAAAATAATGTCCAAAAGGATTCCTTCCTATCCTCTGGCTCTTTCATTCTGTCTGCTTTCTCTTGCATAATATATCCAGAGCCTTGGAAGGTGTGGGAAATGTGGCTTGTTTAGCACTGAGCATTCAACCATTCCTTATTCTCGGTGCTTTAATGAGTTTTGAGTCTCTGCAGTAGTTATCATCATTTGCAAAAAGGAAGCTTCTCTGACCAGAGGTCAACACTGATTTATGGTCAAAACATAACATAACATAACATAACATAACATAACATAACATAACATAACATAACATAACATAACATAACATAACATCATAACATATAACATCAATATCAGAGGCCAATTTAATGGGGAAAATATATCCTAGTGTTCCTAGTGTCCGTGACCTTCACAACCATAGGGTTTGGACTAGGTTTTCAGTACCATGGATGAATTCCTTCCCACGCAATGCATCTCAGATCCAATCAGAGAAGACTTGGTCACCCTCATAACAGTCAGGGTGCAATGCAGGTAGTGTGAGTTCACAGTTAGGTAAGCCTGTTGATTTTTCTCCACCAGCAGCCTGCGTAGTACTTTCCATTGCTGTGACAGCTACTCAGGAGAGAAGAGGTTTCTAGCATCACTCCAGATTGATTTTTCAGTGTCCTGTGACTGATGGTTGGGGTAGTCAATAATAGGGTCTTACCATTTGGTTCTTGTGGGCAACCAAGAGCCTATACATCTGCATCTTAAAGAGTTTCCCTTATGTTTTCCTCTAACCATTTCAAGTTTCCAGGACCTAGTCTCATTTTTCTTGTTATGGTTAATCTCTGGCTATCAATTTGGCAGGGTTTAGAATCACCACAGAAACAAAACTCTGGGTTTATCTGTGAGGAATTTTCTAGATTAGATTAGTCAAGGCAGGAGGTTCTACCCTCAATGTGAGCAGCTGCATATGCTGGGCTCCTGGACTATGTGATAAGGAGAACCACCAGCTGAGTCTTCAGCATTCATCGCTCCCTACTTCATCCCTGCTGCTGTGAACTTGGGAGCCAGCTTCCTGCTCCTCCCATGCCTTCCCCACCATGATGGACTTCCCCTCAAAACTGTAATCAGAAATAAGCACTTTTCTCCCCCAAACTTCTTATGGTTATGTATTTTGTCCCAACAAGAAAATAACTCATACACTGTCAGATGTGAATATGGAGTTTACTCAGATTTGTTTGGGGAAAAATCTGTCATTTTTTTCTAATGTATGTTTTGGCCAATTTTATTTTTAAAAAAATCAGGTGTCTGTAGCCATGTGAGTTTATTTCTGGGGCTTTTGTTCTATTCAATTGGTGTATACATTTTCATTCTGTTAGTACAATGCTGGTATTGTTAAGATTTTATAGTATATTTTGAAATCAGATAGTGTAACACCTCTAGAATTGCTGTTTCTACTTGGGACTCTATGCTTCCCTAGGAATTTTAGGATTACTTGTTTCTGGTTTTGTGAAGAATATCATCAAATTTTGATGAGGTGGAGTTGAATCTATAAATTGATTTTGGTAATAAAGAATTAATATTTTTACAATATTAATTCTGCCAGTGCCTGAGCATGGGAGGAGGGAATGGCTGTCAACTTGATGAGATTTAGAATTATCTAAGAAACCAACCTCTGAGCAGGCCTGAGAAGGACTATCTAAGTTAGGTTGTTTTTCTTTTCTTTAGAGAGCTCTATATCTAGTTCCATTGCCATTTTTTTTATCGGGTTGTTTGATTTCTATTGTTTTTGAGTTCTTTGTATGTTCTAGGCATTAATCCTCTGCAAAGGATATCTGGCAAAGATTTTCTCCCTTCTGCAGGCAGCTCCCTCATGCCGTAAACAGTTTTCTTTGTTGTAGAAGCTTTTCTGTAGCTGCACAAAAGTCCCATTCAGAATTCCTTTACCTATGCCTATATATTAAAGTGTTTCTCCTATTTTTCCTCTACCACTTTTGGAGTTTGGGGGTCTTACATTAAGATCTTTGATGCACTGGTGTTTGCTTCATGTGAACGAAGAGATAAGGATCTAGTTTTATTCTTCTACATGGATTCCCAGCACCATTTGTTAACGAGGTTGTCTTTTTCAAATAAGTACTTTTTGCATTTTTGTAAAAAAAAAATCAGATGGCTGTAACTGTCTGGGATTAAATATGGGTCTTCTTTTCTGTTCCATCAATCGACATGTGTTTTTGTGCCAGTACAATGCTGTTTTTGTTACTATGGTGCTAAAATATACCTTGAAAATCAGAAATAGAGATACCTCTAGGCCTAACTTTGGGAATCCAAGTTCTTTTAAGATTTTTTTAAAAAATTATTATAGCAATCATTCAATTTCTTGGCTAGGTTTATTGCAGGGAATTTTTTTGAGACAATTTTGAGTGGGATTGTTTCCTTACATTTATCCTCAGCATGTTTGATTCATTAGCTCTTCCTGCTATTGATGTCTGTGTTTTCATTTTGGATCCCTACTACTTTACTGAAAGTGTTGATCAGCTCTAACCTTTTTCTGGTGGAGTCTTTGGGGTCCCTTATGGGGACCCTTATGGGAATTATATCATCTGAAATTGAGATGAATCACCTTCTTCCTTGCCTATTTATGTCCACGTTACCTGCTTCCTTTGTTCTATTGCACTAGCTATGACTTCTAGTACTAAATTAAATAAGAATGGAGAAGTGGACATCCTTGTTTTCCTTATGATTTTAATGAAAATGCCTCAAGTTTTTTTCCAATTTAGGATCATGTTTGGCTATAGGTTTGTGGTATAGCCTTCATTATGCTTAGATATGTTACTTTATTCCCAGTTTCTTCAGGACTTTTATCATGAAGGGATGTCAGACTTTGTCAAATGTCTTTTATTTGCCTGTTGAGAATCTGGTATATCACCACATTTATCAATTTGCATCCACATCTCTGGAATAAACCTCATTTGACCATGGTCAGTGATCTTTTTGGTTCCTATTTCCTGTTTACAAGTTTCTTGTTGAGAATTTCTGCATCTATTTCAATGAGGGAGGATAGTCTCAGTTTTTGTTTTGTTGTGCCTTTATCTGGCTTTGCTATCAGAGTAATACTGCCTTTATGAAAGGAGTTTGCTAGTATTCTTTCATTTTATGTTTCATGGAAGACTTTGAGAAGCATTAGTGTTAGTTAAACCCGGGCCCTCAAGCTTCATAAGCAAGCCCTTTAACCTTTGAGCCATCCTTCCAGCCTAATTCTTGTTTTTTTTGTTTTTTTTTTTTTTGAGGTAGGGTCTCAAGCACGCTAGCTAGATGTGACATTCCCTCTATAGTCACAGGTTGGTCTGCCCCGAAAGTGCTGGGATGAAAGGCCTGCACCACCTCATCCAGCTAAAACACATTTTTTTCCAGTTGATTCTCCTCTGCCCTCTTCCCCTCCCCCTCCCCCTGCTCCTTTTACCCTTTTACCACAAGAGTCATCGTTCAACTTTCATATCACATGTGATCTATTGGCTTACCTAGATGTTTGACCTTAAAACACTTTTTATCTCTAAAATGCTAACAAACTCAAATTTTTAATCTAATAATAATAAATTCACATTTCTATAAGGATATTTATGGAGAGAGAGGGGAGGAAGACAGAGAGAGGGGGAAAGAGAGAGAGAGATTTATTCATCGAGTCCCAGCTGTTACTGTCTGCAAAATTATGGAGTCCCTAAGACTATCTTCATTTTGACATGAGCTGTCAAGGTGGACATCCTCACCTAATGATTCAATAGTTCATGAGGGCTCATAAAAGCTGCTGTGCTCACAGTTACAGTTTATCTCAACAAAGCAACACAAATTCCAAGGGAAAGGACAGATCCAGGAGAGTTCTGCGAGAATCTTCCAGTATTCGAGTCATACGCTCCACTCTTTCAGTAAGCAGGGATGCTAATAGAGAAGCTTTGATGGGGAGTATTTTTATTAGGACATAATTATATCCATTTTTGACTGGCTGCAGTAGTAACCTTGGCTTCCAGCTTCTCTGGAGATCAAGCTGATAATGCTTGACTGAAGGTCTACCACCATGAATGACATTATTAACACAGACTGTCTGGCATGGTCCATGGTCCCAGGTAAAGAAAATCACTTGCCAGGAAAGATATTCCAAGGGCTTAGAGATTGCCTTCCAGGAGCCAAGGACAAAGGCCAACCTCATAGGACTTCAAGTTTAATTCTTTATGCACATTACTGAAAATGAGCCTCTTTTGTTCTCTGTAAACCATTAAAATAACATTTCAAAACCTTAATTAATTAATAATTAATTAACTTCCCTATTACAAATCATGTTTGGAGCATTTACTATGACAGTATTCATCCTACTTGGGGGGGGTAAGAAGCTCAATAAGCCAGTGCCTCCCACAATGAACTAGTGCAAGAGACAAGTAATTACAGTTCTGCCCACCAAAATATTCTGGGAACCCAATGGGGAAAATACTTAAATTTGCTTGCAATTGTTGGGGGGGGAGGGGAGATAGCTTCTTTTACTCGGAGAAAAATTTAAAATATCTTTATTGTCAATAATTCAATACATTGTATCAGCAAATCTTGTGATGGTACCCCCACTTCCCTCCTCTCTGTCACCAACCCACTGGGGGCCCTCCTCAGTGGGCATACTAGACCAATCCATGGGGTAGGGGTTATGAATAACACAGAGCTGGCCAGTTTTTTTTCTCCTTTGTGCATTGTTGTTGAGGGGGGCAATGTCTCTGGATATTCTCCCCCACCATGGCTCTTATTCTTACTTTCCTTCTGCCACCTCTTCCACTCAGTTCCTTGAGTCATGGTGGGTGAATTTTAAGTCTGCTTCATTGTTGAGATCTTAAGTGTCTCTAGACTTCTGCTTTGGGTTGTGCTGGGTATTGTTGGTGTCTGTCTCCATTGAAATGTCAATGGAAATTTTAATTTTGTTATTCTAAATATTAGATATTTGGAGGGCTGAGGAGATGAATCAGTTGGTAAGAGAACTTGCTATAAAAGCAGGAAGTCATGAGTTTGATATCTTGTACCCATGTTCAAAGAACTTGGGAATGGCTGCACATGTCTATAACCCCAAAACTAATGGGGGCAAAGAAAAGAGGATGACTACAGATCACTGGCCAGCCATCTAACCAAAAAATGGTGAGCTCAAGGCTCAGTGAAGGACCGTCTTAAGGAACTAAGGTGGAAGAGCAATAGAGGACCTCAGGAGTCCTCTGTGTGCACATGCACTTGCACACATGTGCATGCTCCACAAACGCACATACATACTACATCACACACATACACATACATCGACCACACATACACACATAGCATACCACACACATACCACACATACACACACATACACCACACATACTACATCATACACACATACTCACACATACACAAACATAGCACATCACACACACACCATGCATACCATACATACACCACACATATCATGCACACACATATACACATACCACATATACACGTACATACACACACATACACCACACATACTACACTGCACACATACATACACACACATACATCACACACATACTAAAAATAAATAAACAATAGGTATTTCCATCTTAAAAAACAGTTTAACTCTGAATTACAGTCCTAATCTCTAAGTGAAGATTACCCTAGTGATTGATGAAGGTC
>PVHP010030773.1:0-21489 GCA_004024765.1 Zapus hudsonius | reverse complement strand
CTAAGGCTATAACTTGGAAATAGTTCTTGTAGAACAATTATGAGTTGTTGGGGTTGTGTGTTAAAATATAATCCCTGAAAATAAAGATCAAGCTGAGATCCCTGTCTTTGTCCACTCACTTCTCAAAAGGGTTGCTAACCAACCCTTCAGTTCTTCACACAACTTACATTCTAGCAATATAGTAAGTAGGCCAGAATGGAATACAGTATAAAATCTTGACTCAAAATAAAAATGAAATCCGAGCGTGGTGGCGCACGCCTTTAATCCCAGCACTTGGGAGGCAGAGGTAGGAGCATCAACATGACTTAAAGGCCACCCTGAGACTACAGAGTGAGTGCCAGGTCAGCTTGGGCTAGAGTGAGACCCTACCTCAAAAAACCAAAAAGAAAATTAAAGCCCAACTTGCATGTAATATTATGAAAGAAATGAGTTTATTATTAACAGAAATAATGTCGATTTCAAACAAATAAGGAAATATCAAATGATTTAAAAACCAAATTCCTGAATTGAAGTTCCTGGTTACAGAGTAGAAGTCAGGTTAGCATTGCGATACTAAGATGGGGAATCATACATACTATCTAGAGGTTGTACAGATAAAATCACATATACCTTAGAAGCCACCTGTGCAAGCTACAAGTGCTATACAAATGCCATACTGCTCTTAGACTGGCAAATGTAGTGCTTATTTATATGACTTTAGATGAGGACAAAGTCTTGGTTTTGTCAGTAAACCATCTGTCAAGGTTTGATCCAAGTGTCCCCCACAAACAAATGAATGTGTTCTGATTGATCGATCCTCAGCTGATGGCAGTTTGGGTTTTACAACCTCGATGAAGCTGTGTTGTCAGGGGCGGGCTTGTGGGGTTATAAACCAGCTTCCCCTTGCCAGTGTTTGGCACATCCTTCCTGGGGCTGTTTGCAGTGTTGTGGAAGAGGTGATGTCTATCCCTCTGCTCATGCCCTTGTTTTCCCTGCCAGGATGGAGTCTCCCCTACCTCCACAAGCTGCTTTTGCTTGGGTTCTTTCTGCACAGCAACTAGAAAGCTGACAACAACACCATCCCACTCTACCTTAACTAGGAAGTGTAACTAAATACCAATGACTTGACAAAAGCTGGCAAACTTTTTTCTTAAGGACTAAATCTCAACCATGTTAACACCACTTGAATGTAAGGTAAAAGGAAATCTCACAGCCGCTGTGGGGCTGAAGAGAGGCTCAGTGGATAGAGTGCTTGCTGTACAGCGTGAGTAGCTGACTTTGGACCCCCATATCATGTACAAGGAGCAAAGCTGCGGTGGGATTCTGTAACCTCAGCATGTCTATGGGGAGAACTTCCCAGAAGCCAGCTAGCCTGGCTAAAAAAAAAGACCCTGCCTTGCTGGGTGTGGTGGCACACATCTTTAATCCCAGCACTTGGGAGACAGAGGTAGGAGGACTATCCTGAGTTCAAAGCCAGCCTGGGCTAGAGAAAGACCCTACCATGAAACAAAACAAAGCAAATTTGCAAATAGACCTTGCCTCTAAAATCAAAGCTGAAGGTGAGGACTGACACCCAAAAGTTGTCCTCTGACCTCCACACATATGCTGAGGCACATGCACACTCATACACAAGCATGCAAACATAAACACAAACACCAAAAGTACATGCATACATATATACAAAAATAAATAAAAACACCTGTGTTTCAGAAGTGGGCTCAGTTCTGAGCCTTTCCTCCTGGCCTCCTCCAGGACGCAAGTCTTCAGTGTCAGGGTCTCTCTCCTGCTGCTCCTGTAGCTTCATCAGAACCCTATTGACTGCACACATGGCTGCCTCTCTGCACAGGGCCATCAGATCAGCACCAACAAACCCTGGCGTTAAGTGGGCTAAGTGACCAAAACTGAAAGTTTCAGGAAGTCTCAGTTTTCGGCACAAAGTCTGAAGTATTCTGTAGAAAAGATAGGGGGAGAAAAATCAAATTCCTAGCCTGAGAGTAAAAACAAGTTCCAAATACATTTTCTAAAATTGTGTATTTCAGGAATCCTTCTCAATGGTATCATAGTGAGTACATGTAAGATGAAATAATTCATTCACTCAATAAATGCTTAACAACTACATGCCCAATCTTATTCCAGAAAGGATTATGATAAATATCTGCTGGTTAGGAATAATGCTAAGTGTTATGAGGGATACAAAGACAGATTTTTAAAAATTAGCATAACAGGGCTGGAGAGATGGCTCAGCAGTTAAGGCACTTGACTCCAGTGCCTAAGGCCCCGGTTCAATTCCCCAGGACCCACATAAGCCAGACCCACAAGGTGGTGGCCCTGGTGTTTTCTCTCTCTTTCTCTCTATCTCTCTGCTTGAAAATGAATAAATAAAATATTTTTTAAAAATTATCATAACAGTTTTGCAATACTACCCAGGAAACAATAACTAATGGGACAAATTTAAGGGTAAATAAAATTGATATCTAAAAGCTGACACACGGGCTGAAGAGATGGCTTAGCAGTTAAGGCATTTGCCTGCAACACAGAGGGACTGGAGTTCAATTCCCCAGTGCCCATATAAAGCCAGATTCACAAGAGGGGGCATGTATCTGGAGTTTGTTTGCAGTGGCTAGAGGCCCTGGCGCCCCTCTCTCTCTCCAAAAAAATAAAAGATGACACACTAAAATCTAAATTTTGTATCACTAAAATTTACCTTATTATTAGAAAATATTGTATAAAATGATGATGTCATTATGACATTTTCATACACGTATATCATAGACTACTCATGATTGTGATGTCATAAATTAACTGGGATAAGCAAATATATTTTGAAATTTCCAAATTTCTAAGAGATACTGAGATTTTCAAACTTAAGATAATAAGAGGATGATGGCAGAAAGAATGTAAGACCCAAAGGAAGGGAGGACTGCTCCCAGGCACCAAGTGGCTCAGATATGCATGACCTCAGGAGGGAAATGATGACATCAAAACAGAAGAGAGAGAGTTGGAAAGAAGAGGAGATTCAGTGGAGAGGGGATGTGGGAAGAGGAAAAGGGGAGAGGTTGGAGGAAATTGTCTAGATTTGTGAAAGTTGTCAATGAAAATGAATGAGAAGTCACTTGGGGTCTTACATTACAGACAAATGAAAATACCATGATTCACTTAGATACACTAAATGGGAACCAAAAATTTTTTTTCTAATTTAGAGACAGAACTAATAAGCTGCTATGCCCTTGAATGCCAAGAATTTTTGGATGATATGGAAATAAAAAAAAAAAACTGACAGAAAGTAATGACCTTTTTCTTAGTTATAACCTAAAAAGATCACAAGAAACAGAAACTATGGTCAAAGACACCAAAGATTACTCTTTATTCCCTCCAACCAATTTGCAAGTACTACAGAGGATGCACAGCAAAAAGGTCAGTGGATAGTCACTCATGGTTCATTCATTCTTTTGTTGGTGGTGTGGATGTTTATACCGAGTAGGTGCACATGTATGTGAGGATGTGTATGGAGGTTAAGAAGTCCAACTCGGGTGTCTTCCTCAGTCACTCTCCACCTTATTTTTTGAGACAAGTTCTTGCACTGTATCTGGAGCTTAAGGGCAGCCAGCCAGCAAGGCCTAGGGAACCCTGGTGCTGGGATCACAAGTGTGTGTGCCACTCCCAGCTTTTACATACGTACTGGGGATCCAAACTCAAGATCTCTCACTTGTGTGGTAAGCTCGTCAGCAACTAAGCCATCTCCTCAGCCTTCATTCATTCATAATAATACATTCCATCCCCAAAGTATAGCACTGTAGGTTATCGAAAAGGTTTAACCAAGCAAAAGAAAAAAAAGTTCTGAAAGCCAGGCATGGTGGGGTAGGCTTTTACTTGCTCATTTGAGAGAGGCAGAGAGAAAGAGACAGGGAGAGAGAATGGAAGAGTATGGGTACACCAGGTTTTATGTGGGAACTGGGGAATCAAACCTGGGCCATTAGGCTTTGTAAGCAAGTGCTTTTAACTGCTGAGCCATCTCTCCAGCCTGGCATACACTTTTAATCCCAGCACTCAGAAGGCTGAGGTAGGAGGATCCCTGAGAGAGCAAGGACAGCCTAGGGCTACAGAATGAGTTCCAGGTCAGCCTGAGCAAGAGAAAGACTCTGCCTTGAAAACAAAAAAATGCTAAGACATTTAACAGAGCCATGTAAAAGTCAGAGAATGAAAAAAATGAATAAATAAGTAATCTAGAGAAAAATTGAAGAAAAATGCGGTCTAGTATACTACTTAAAAAAAAAGTATATTACTTGACTCAACAGTGGGAATAAGAAATGGAAATGCTCAATATGGACACAGTACAATTTGTCATAAAACATTTCAAAATGACAAAAAGGTGGCTAGGGAGATGGCTTGATGGTTAAAGGCGCTTGCTTGCAAAACCTGCTGGCCTGGATTCAATTCCACAGCAATCATATAAAGCAAGATGTACAAAGTGGCCGGGCGTGGTGGCACACGCCTTTAATCCCAGCACTCAGGATGCAGAGGTAGGAGGATCGCTGTGAGTTCGAGGCCACCCCGAGACTACAGAGTGAATTCCAGGTCAGCCTGGGCTAGCGTTGACCCTACCTCGAAAAACAAAAAAAAAAAAGATGTACAAAGTGGCACATATGTCTGGAGTTCATGTGCAGTGGCAAGAAGTCCTAGTGTATACATTCTCTCATTCTCTCTCTCTCTCTGCTTGCAAATAAAAAAATTAAAATATTTTAAAAGACATGGGGCTGGAGAGATGGCTGAGCAGTTAAAGGCACTTGCAAAAGCCAGACTCACAAAGTGGCACATGAATCTGCAGTTTGTTTTCAGCAGGAGGCAGCCCTGGTACACCCATATTCATATTCATATTCATATTCATATTCTCTCTCTCTCTCTCTCTCTCTCTCTCTCTCTCTCTCTCTCTCTCTCTCTCTCTAATAAACCCACATTACAGGTTATTGCCAAGGCTTTTGGTTGCCCAAAACTAGATGGTTAAGACCCTATTGCTGACAATTTCACGTTTTGGCTGCAGATCATTAAGAAATCAAGCTGGGGGTGAGCTGAAAGCCTTCTCCCTATTAACTAGCTGTCAGGATGGTGGAAAGAGCCATGCATTAGGCAGCCTATGGGGGAAGGAGAAAAATCATCAAAGGTCTTAACCAGCAGTGGACCCTGCAAACTTTATGGCTGGCCAGCCAGATAAAATGTACCAACTGGTACAATGGTGGCATGTCTATTGTGGGAGAAACCAATTGCTCTCTGATTAGACTTGAGATTTACCCCATGGGAGGACATTCACGCCTGGGACTGAAATCCTAGTCAAAAATCTATGGCTGGGGTAATAAGCCTTGGGGGGAAACTACTACTGTTGTATGGATAAGTGGATATATTATGCCCACCAAACTATACTCTTAACACTTATGTTTATGTCCATATATTAATGCTACTCTCACTTTTGGCTAGAGAAGCTTCTCTTTTCAGATGGCAGTGACCACTGTGGTGCCTCAAAACTCAACAAAGTTCTGAGAACAAGTGACAGTGGGTTGTTCAGCACTAAGTAAGGCATCTCTATCACACCCTCCAAGGCTTAGGTACTATTCTGGAAGAGGTGGTAGAAAGAATATAAAAGGCAAAGGAAAGGGAGAACTGCTTACAATGCTGACATTCAGACATAAAGTGACCTTGATATTCATGACCTCACAGTGCCTGACACGACCTGCACAATTCCTGCATAGGAGCAAAAAGAAAAAAAAATAATAAAATATACACACACAAAAAAAGACACATTCCAGTACCCAGAAGCTTATCGTCAGGCCAGATGTTCTACTATGGGCTTAAATATTGCCCCTTAGCTTAAGAGCAGTCATCACCCCATTTCTTAAAAGCAGCCAGGGAAGCTTATGAGAGGGACACTAAACACTATAAGGAAGCGGGCAAACAATAATGAAGAAAGGCCCTAGGGAGGTGACTACACCCTAACCCAAGATGGTGAAAAGGGGGACCCCACTTTCTTCTTCTGGCCTGGCTTGGCAGGCTTGCTGGGCCTGCAAGGCACTGGATGCACTAAGGACCAGCCAGCACCCTCACCTTCATTGAAGCTGACCAATCAGAATCTGGATGGGTGCGCTTCCCCATTCAATAGAAGAAGTCCAGTTCCCATTGGGACTGCGCATTTCCAGCTCTAAAAAACCCCTCCTGGGAGTCTATTCTCTCTGCTTTCTTTTCCTCTTACTTTGAAATAAACTTTATTCTTTAAAAAAAAAGAAAAGAAGCCGGGCAGGGTGGTGTACACCTTTAACCTCAGCACTTGGGGAGTAGAGGTAGGAGGATTGCAGTGGGTTCAAGGCCTCTCTGAGACTACATAGTGAATTCCAGGTCAGCCTGGGCTAGAGTGAGACTCTACCTCAAAGGAAAGGGAAGGGGAGGGGAGGGAAAGGAGGGGAGGGAAGGGAAGGGAAGAGAAGGGAAGGAAAAAAGGAAGAAAAAAAAGAAAGGAAGGAAGGAAGGCAAGCAAGCAAGCTACACATGCTAAATGTTGCAGAAAAGACTAAATCCTTAAAAATGAGAAAGTGTTTCCACATATACAAAGATCACATTCTAGTTCCCATATAAAAGAGAGAACAACAAACTTTGCATGAACTGCTAATTTGTAAACAGTAGTTATTACTTAAAACATTGCAGAGGCTTTAAAAACTCTTCAAGCAAGGCACGGTAGCACACACCTTAATCTCAGCACTTAGGAGGCTGAGGTAGGAGGATCACTGTGAGTTCAAGCTCAGCCTGGGCTTGAATGAGACCCTGCCTAAAAGAAACAACAACCACAAAATTGAAAAAAAAAAATCACGCTTAAAGGGCTAGAGATGGAAGTCAGTTGGTAGCGTGCTTGCCTAGCATGTAGGAACTTGGGTTTGAGCACCACATTGCACTAGGGAGACTGAGGCAGAAGGATCAGCTCAAGGTCATCCTCAGCTACATAGTGAGTATGAGACCATCCTGGACTATATAAATTCCTAACTCATAAAGAGAAAAAGCAAACAAAAGAAATAGAAAATGTTTTAGCTTAAAGGAATATGAAAATCTAACTCTAAAACAAATTTAGGATTATTAGGATTAAGTTACAAGCTGTGCATGGAGCTGGGTGACAGAGTACTTGCCTGGTATGTGCAAGTTCCTGGACTGGAGTTGTTAATACCTCAAAAAAATAAGGTCAAGTGATTCTGGGTCTTACTCTACAAAGCCCAGGAAAATAAAGACCACCTTGATTACAGATATACTGTGTGTTTTATTAAAGTTACTGAGCATCCACTTATCTGGGAACCACTATTGGTCTAGGGTCTCAAAATATTCAGATTCAGAAGTGAAACTTGGGGCTGGAGAGATGGCTCAGTGGTTAAGGCACTTGCCTCCAGTGCCTAAGGCCCAGGGTTCAATTCCCCAGTACCCACATGGGCCAGGCCCACAAGGTGGTGGCCCTGGTGCGCGCTCTCTCTCTCTCTCTCTCTCTCTCTCTCTCTCTCTCTCTCTCTCTCTCTCTCTCTCTACTTGAAAATGAATAAATATAATTTTAAAAAGATTTTAAAAAAAAGAAGTGAAACTTTACAGGCTCTGCAAATTGACTCATAATAAGTAAGTGGGTGTAAGGGTGCACATCTTTAATCCCACCGCTTGGAAGGCAGAGGTGGGAGGATCATCATGAATTCGAAATCAGCCTGAGACTACATAGTGAATTATTTCAAGTCAACCTGGGCTAGAGTGAGACCTTACCTTCAAACACCTCCCCTTCCCCCCAAAAAAGAAGAGCTTGGACCCAGGAATTCTGCTATAGGAATCTAAATCAAAAATTTACTCACCTATGAGCTGGGGACATACCTCAGTGGCAGAGCACTTGCCTAGCATGTGCATGGCCCTAGGTTCGAACCCCAGTGCTCTAAGAAAATAACACAAAAAATATATATTCTTACTATAAGAGCATAACTATATAAGAGTAATAAGTAAAAACCTTGCAATTCTGAGCAAAAATTGGAAATATCTTTAAACTCATTGTGAATTTTATTAAGTATGATTTTACATATAAACAGATATGAATATGTGTGGGTATTTCCTACTGAAATGGCCTAGAAAAGCTATCTAAGCTCAAAGTAACAAGCATCACCAGTGCACACTAAATACAACTCATTGTTAAAAGAAACCAACACTCCTTAGAAGAACAATGTGATTTTAGGTCTGGAACAGAAAGCAGTCAAGATAAACCTGGACTTTCTTGTTGTGTATAAAGCTACTGAGATTACACCAAAAGAACCCAGTTCCTTTAAACTATCCAGAAAGATTCAAACTGTTGGTTTCAACTGGGTGATAAATACATGGGGTTTCATTACTATAATGGTTTTAGACGTGTCAGATTTCTGACCCTTCTTTTATTAGGAGAGTGTCTTTGAATTTGGGCCAGGGTTAGTGACTGAAGAACCATCTAACATAATGTAATCGATACTTTGTGACCTCTAAGGCTAGGTTTAGAAAAACAATGAGGCCAAAGAGATGACTCAGCAGTTAAGGGTGCTTGCTTGCAAGGCCTGACAGCCCAGGTTTGATTCCCTAGTACGCATGTAAAGCCAGAAGCACAGAGTGCATGCGTCTGGATTTTGGGTGCAGTAATGGGAGGCTCTGGAGCACTCAAGTCTCCTGTACCCTCTCTGTTTGCAAATAATAAAAAAATATTTAAAATTAAAAACAAAAGCACACCTTTAATCCCAGCACTCAGGAGGCAGTGGTAGGAAAATCACGGTGTGCTCGAGGCCAGCCTAGGAGTAAAGTGAGTTCCAGGTCAACCTGGGCTAGAATGAGGCCCTACCTAAAAAAAAAAAAGAAGAAAAAACCCGAACCACCAGTAATGGTGTTTACTGGCCTGGTTGGCTGGAGCCACAAAGCTGCACTCATTATTGTTATTATTGTGCATTAGGTGAACTAAAGCTTGGCAGGAGGCTACTAAGAGACAGAGCTAGGGTGAAGCCCTGCACTGACTCATTGCTGCTCCACCCAGTCTGGCCTCAGGTCTCCTTCATTTACAATTCTAGACTGTCAAGATGGTAAAGGGCTATTCATGGTGGCTCATTTGTACAATCCCAGCACTAGGGAGGTTGAGGTAGAAAGCTCTCCATACCATCACCTAGATGGGGCTGACCTCTGAAATCAACACAACTCGTGTTCTTCCCACAGCTCCCCATCTCCTCAGGGGTGTGTAACTCTTTGACACTGTACTATGACTATCATCTATAAATGTGTTGTGCTGCATTCATAGCTATTCTGAAACATATGTGGCCCATGGGCCCCAATTTGGACACACCTGAGTCTAGCTCTTGTGCTCAGTTACTTCCGCTCATCTGTCCTTCCACCTCACTAGGTTCCCCTATGTACCACCTCCTCATTAAGTATTATTATTACAGCATTGCCTCTGATCTATTTTTTTTAATCTAAATCTCTATTTTCTATTTCTTTTCTTACTCTTTTTTTATTTTGAAGCAGGATCTCACTTTAGCTCAGGCTGGCCTCAAACTCACAGTGATCCTCCTGCCTCAGCCTCTCAAGTGCTGGGATTTAAAGACAGCCCTACTATGCTCATCTCTATTTTCACCTTGCCCTGATTTAGACTGTTGAGCATTACTACAGAGGCCCACACTGGCCTCAAACTCACAGAGATCCTCCTACCTCAGCCTCCCTAGTGCTGAGATTATAGAAGCAAGCCATCATGCACAGCCCTTTACCCTTTTTGTCATGAGACAAGACCCATAGCCTTAGCAGACCAGTGCAGCAGTACTCAGACCTATACCCAGTCGGTAACACTCTATTCCTCAGATCCAAACATTGTCCCTAACTTATTGAGCCAACTAAAAACATACAAGCCATTGTTAACAAGATCAGACAAAAGGGCATGGAGACATACACTCATTATCACTACTGAATAGCTTGTAACAACTGTCATACTGATGAGTAAATTGTTTTTTTAAACATTAATGTGAGCCAGGCGTGGTGGCGCACACCTTTAATCCCAGCACTCTGGGAGGCAGAGGTAGGAGGATCGCAGTGAGTTCAAGGCCACCCTGAGACTACAGAGTGAATTCCAGGTCAGCCTGGGCTAGAGTGAAACCCTACCTCAAAAAACAAAAACAAAAACAAACAAACAAAAAACATTAATGTGAACTTTTTCCTTTCCAAATAAATTTCAGAGAGAGAGGGGGGGTGGGAAAGAGAGAAGGAATGAAAGGAGGGGCTGGAAATATAGCTCAGTAGTAGACAGAGTCCATAGCATACCTGAGGATCCAAGTTTGATCCCCTAGAACCAGAAAACAATCAAGCACAGAGGGGGAGGGACAGCGGTAGAGACACAGAAAGAGAAAGAGACAGATAGAGACAGAGTGTCAGACCACTAGCTGCTGTTTCTTCTCCTTTACTTTCAAAGCATCCTGCTCGGAGCAGACAGGTCAGTCCTCATTCTGTAAGAGCATACCTTTCTCTGGATGCTTCATCTGGGATACCTAGGCAAATTTCTTGGTCAAATCTTCCTGCACGTCTCAAAGCAGGATCCAATGAGTCCGGTCGGTTAGTAGCGCCAATCACTAGGACTCGAGCTGTAGCTGCCACATTATTCAGATCTAGTAAGAAACAGACATAAGAGTAATGAGCAAGATGCGTGATATTGAGGGAGCAGTAATGCTTACATAAGGACTTACTAGCCAGAGAAAAATATACACATTTGACAGATAAGTATATACTTGTAAACTAACATTTATTAAAGATCTAATAAACATGAAACACAGTTAAAATGCTTGTTTTTAGCAATTCCTGATCTGTTGAAGAACAGTAAGTGTGTAACTGAGGGAGCAGGGTACAGGACATACTCTGAGAATTGTAACAATAGTCAGAATAAACCAAGCTGTGGTAATGCCAGGGAAGGCGTGCAAGGGAAGAATAAGGGAGGGTTCATAGGGACAAAACAGAAAAGCCTGAAGGGCAAACGCGTTTTCACAAGCAGAGACAGAGGTCATGGAAATTGCACAGAGAAGCAGCAGCTGAACAATAGCACACTGGTGGCACATACAAGGCCCACACAGGCGTTGTGAGCAGCCCAGCAATGCCCTCTTAGGAGGAGTGTTCAACAATCCAAGCTGCTTTGACTTATTCTAGAGATAAGATTTTTAGGAATTGACAGCATACAGAGTTGAAGCTTATCTTTCCTAAGTATTCTCTCAGTTGAACCAGGATCAGACATGGGGGAGTCTATACTCCCCCACAGGAAATGAGAAAGTTGTAAAATGCTAAACAAAATGTAATAATTTTATGCAGTAATGCTACTTATCCAACAAGAAACCATAAAAGGCTCTTCTCAAAATATAGGCCTCAAAACATGGCAGAAAAATTGAGGTGAAAAGTAAACAGTACAGCACTTGCCAAGGGAGCTCAGTAGTAGAGAACTTGCCTAGACAGCTCCTGGCTAGGACTCAACCCTAGAACTCCAAAAAAGATAAACTAGAATAAGCAATCTTCAATTGACTAGCATCAGAAGAAGGGCAAATTATGTTATACACTACTCCAAATTTCCTTAAATTCACTATGCAACCCAGGTTGGCCATCAGTGCATGGTAATTCCCCGCTTCAGCCTCTTGAGTACTGACTGGGATTACAGATTATAGACAAACTACCACATTCGGCTGAAAATTTCTTTTTATATACAAATATGTACTGTTTTCTTTCTTTCTTTTTTTAAACACAAAGTCTTGTGGTGTGCCCCTGGCTATGTAGACCAGACTGGCCTTGAATTCGAGGCAATCCTCCCACCTCTTAACTGGGGATCACAGGCATGTACCAACAAGCCCAGTAATATATGCTATTTCAGAGTAGACAGAATCTAGTTTCAAAAGTTCTGACTGTCTCCCAAGGTCTGTATCTAAATCACTAAACAAAAGTGAAAAACAAGATACAGGGAGAAGATAATTACAATTACAATTCCCTTAACAAAGAAATTGTTTCCATATTTTAAAAAAGTACTCTGTCAAAGGACCACTGTGAGTTCAAGGCCACCTGGAACTACAGAGTGAGTTCCAGGTCAATCTGGGATAGAGTGAGATTCTACCTTGACACCCCCCCCCCCGAAAAAAAGTACTTCTTTAAATCAAAGCTTTTCTTTGCAGTGCTGGGGACAGACCTAGGGCCTTACACATGCTAGGCAAGCTCTATACCACTGTGTTTCAACCCTATATCCTCCAAAGCAATTTTTGTTTTCTTTCTTTTTTTGGTTTTTCGAGGTAGGGTCTCACTCTAGCCCAGGCTGACCTGGATTCACTATGTAATCTCAGGGTGGCCTTGAACTTAATTAAGGCAATCCTACCTCTGCCTCCAAATCAATTTTAAAAGGACAATTAAGCCAGGCATGGTGGCTCACACCTTTAATCCCAGCAGGGAAACAGAGGTAGGAGAATCTCTGTGGGTTTGAGACCAACCTGAGACTACATAGTGAATTCTAGGTCAGCCTGGGATCGAGAGAAACCCTACCTCAAGAAACCAAAAAAGGACAATTTAATTTGATAATGCAGAAAGGGAAGAAATTGGATGTTGGAGATGATGCAAATAGCTGAAGCAATATGAAGAGCGGTCACCAGGAAAATGCAAATTAAAGGGAAACTTTTATGGATTGTTAGTTCAGATTTCACTGCAAAAATCGTCATGGAAAGTAATCAGTCATTTCCCATGAAAAATTAAAATAGAGCTAGGCATGATGGTACATGTCTTTAATACCAGTACTTTAATACCAGGCAGAGGTAGTAAGATTGACACAAGTTCAAGGCCACCCTGAGATGACACAGTGAATTCCAGGTCAGCCTGGGCTAGAGTGAGAACCTACCTCAAAAAACAAACAAAAATAAAATGTATAATAGTCATCAATTCATTTCTACTATTTATTTCAGAAGAACGCATGTGTTTCAAAACGACTTTTTTTTTTTTTTTTTGGTTTTTCGAGGTAGGGTCTCACTCTAGCCCAGGCTGACTGAGAATTCACTATGTAGTCTCAGGGTGACCTCGAACTCACGGTGATCCTCCTACCTCTGCCTCCCGAGTGCTGGGATTAAAGGCGTGCGCCACCACGCCTGGCTTCAAAACAACTTTTTAAAGATATCACCTAAAGCTAACTGCAAAACTAAAAATTAAAGACAACTTAAATTATCAGTGGTGAGAATGCTTAAATACAACACAGTACATCCATGCTAAACAATACAATTAACAGTTACACTGAGGTAAATACAAAAACATTAAAATGTGAACATTTCCAAGACACATCCAGCTGAACAAAGTGTATTGTGCAATTCCAGAACTGTGAGAAAGAAAATATACTAGTATATGCATATTTAAACGCATTAAAAGTAACTACAAGAGCCGGGCAAAGTGGCTCACACATATAATTCAAGAAGCTGAGGTAGGAGGATTACCATAAATTCCAGGCCAGCCTGGGTTACATAGTGAGGTCTAGGTACGTCTGGACTACAGTTAGACCCTGCCTCAAAAAAAAAAAAAAAAAAAAAAAAAAAAAAAAAAACTTAAAAAATAAATTAGGCGGGTGTGTTAGCACACACTCTTAATCCCAGCACTCATGAGGCATGAGGCAGAGAGGTAGGAGGACTGCTATGAGTTCAAGGCCAGTCTGGGACTACAGTGAGTTCCAGGTCAGCCTGAGCTAGAGAAAGACCCTACCTAATGTTTTTAATTAATGGTATAATTTTTTTATGAAACAGATCTCATTATATACTATGAGATTTACTGTTAAATGTTATTTTATATTCATGTATGACTTACACTATTGTTAGAAATATATTATCTTGGGCTGGAGAGATGGCTCAGTGGTTAAGGCACTTGCCTCCAGTGCCTAAGGCCCTGGGTTCAATTCCCCAGTACCCATATAAGCCAGATGTACAAGGTGGTGGCAATGGCATGTGCACACACAATCACTGTCTCTGTCTCTCTGTCTCTCTCTCTGTTTGAAAATGAATAAATAAAAATATTAAAAAAAAGAAATATATTATCTTAAAATGAGTTAATAATTTCTTCATTATTTTAAACTGACCATCCATGCAGGTTAGGAGCTGGGCAACAATTCTTCGTTCCATATCTTTTGAAGCAACTTCTCTTTTGGGAGTAATAGCATCAATTTCATCAATGAAAACAATACAGGGTGCATTTGACTAGAAAAATAAAACCGCAAAAAGAAGACTGTAAGTACATTCCCTACATTGATTCATAAAGGTTATGACTTTTTTATAATTTAAATGATTTAAAGCTCAGAACTGGATAGATGGCTCAGTGGTTAAAGGTGCTTGCTTACAAAACCTGATGGCTCAAGTTCAATTTCCCAGTAGCCACAAAAAGCCACGTGCACAAAGAGGCACATGTGTCTGGAGTTCATTTGCAGCAGCAGAAAGCCTTGGTACGCCTCTATCTCTCTCTCTCTTGCTCTCGCTCTGTCTCTTCTTGTCTCTCAAATATGTTTTTAAAAATCAAGTTAATGTGTGAGAGCCGTGGTGGGGGAGACTGTCCGGAGGCATGGCACCCATCAGTAACAACACACTTGGGCCAGGAAGACCGAGATGAGTACTAAGATATACAGGATCCCTTGCCACAAGGACTAATACAGACAGCCCACGGAGGAGGATATACAACTGATCAGGGATGGGGAGGGGGGGAATTGGGGAATTCGGAATAACAATGCATGGTTTGCCCACTAAATAATGTAACTCATTATGGACAATAAATATATATTTTTAAAAAAAATCAAGTTAATGTATTTAACTAATTAATTTGCAAGCAAAGAAAAAGAAGAGAAAGAGAGAAGAATGTTCACACCTGGGCTTCTAGCAACTGCAAATGGACTTCAGATGAATGTGCCACTGTGTATCTGGTTTTATGCAGGTACCGGGGAATTGAACCAGGGTCATTAGGCTTTGCAGACAAGCACCTTAACCACTGAGCCACCTCTCCAGCCCAAGTTAATGTATTTAATGGCACTGAGCTACACACTTAAAGATGGGTAAAATGAGATGAATGTGGTAGCTGATACCTTAATACTAAGCACTCAGGAGCTGGAAGCAGGAAGATTGCCATGAGTTCAGGTCCAGCTTGAGCTACATAGAGTACCAGCACAGGTTGAGATCCTATCTCAAATATCTGGAAAGGAGCTGGGTGTGGTGGCACACGTCTTTAATTCCAGCACTCAGGAGGCAGAGGTAAGAGGATTGCCTTGAGTTCAAGGCCAGCCTGAGACTACATAGTGAATTCCAGGTCAGTCTGGGCTACAGTGAGACCCTACCTCAAAAAAACAAAAGAACAACAACAACAACAAAAAATCCAGGAGGGCTAAAATGGTAATTAAACTTTCTGTAAAATACATTTTATCACACATACAAAGAAGAGATAAGGGTATATCAAATGAAAAATGTAAAGAAAAATGCCTAGACTTACAATCTCAATCATTCTTAGTTATTCAGTAGAAGAGTGACACTGATGAAGCTAAAAATCAGAGACTGTCAGCCAGGCTAGGACACCTCAAGGTCACACATAAGGGACAGATATTTGTTCCCTTATTGACAGTCTTTCTTTCCCAATCCTCCTCATGGCAATGTTTATAACAGAGCCTTTATGACTATAGGGTCTGAAACAAAAGAAGAAATAATAGAGAAAAGGTCTCTTGAAGCAATGGATTATTATCTGTCAGTGGCCTGGAGAACTGATGAGAAAAGATGGATGTGTGGTGCTAGGCACAATTCAGCTTGAGGAAGGCAGGAGTTCTCAGAAAAGATCCTCCTCGGCTGGCATATACTTTATTGCACTTCCTTGGACTAGGGAAGAGGGTGCAATGTCATGTATTTACTGAAGCCCTGCTGTCAGGCATCGACTGGCTCAGTACTGGGTAGAGATTTACACACAGAACCAAAGACCTAAACATGCCATTTGTCTTTTCTACCTCTCCTCCTTGCGCTTCACACGAAGTTTTCATCTAGTTATCCATTTATTTGCACAAGTGTATATGGGTATGCCAGAGTTTCTTGCTGCTGCAGACAAATGCCTATCTAGCTTTACATGGGTGGCTGTGGAGTTAAACCTGGGCTGGAAGACTTTGCAAGCACCTTAAATGTCTGAGCCACCTCCCTAGTCCCCCATGTTGTTTTCATTGTTATTCTAAACCAAATAGCTAGCCTCGCCCTTTTATTTAAAATATTTATTTTTAGCTCTGTGTGTGTGTGTGTGTGTGTGTGTGTGTGTGTGTGTAGACCACATGGCACTTGTGAAGGTCAGAAGACAACTTCAAGGTCTCTGTATTCTCCTTCCTCCTTCTTCTCTCCC
The DNA here is from genome assembly GCA_004024765.1 of Zapus hudsonius. Taxonomy (NCBI): domain Eukaryota; kingdom Metazoa; phylum Chordata; class Mammalia; order Rodentia; family Dipodidae; genus Zapus; species Zapus hudsonius. The sequence goes on along the minus strand of PVHP010030773.1, from coordinate 5,124 downwards.
CCTCCCCCCAAGTAGGGTCTGGCTCTAGCCCAGGCTGACCTGGAATTCACTATGTAGTCTCAGGATGGCCTCAAACTCACAGTGATCTTCCTACCTCTGCCTCCCCAGTACCTCTGTGCCCAGCATGTATTTTCCTTTCTTTGAGACAGGGTCTCTTTTGGTTATTTTGCTATTGGGAAGCCAGTCTGGCTGATCCACAAGCTTCCAGATTCTCCTGGCTCTGCCTCCCCATTGCCACAGGCATGCTGAGATCACAGACTGCGCCACTTGGCTTCTGGCTCTACAGGGTCAGTGGGAAGATCAAACTCAGACTGGCACAACAGCAAACAAGCACCTTCAACTGCTAAGCCATCTCCCCAGTCCCAAATTAGATTTTTTTTTAGCTTTTTCTTTCCTTTCTTTTTGTTAAAAAAGAAAATTTTAATTTATGTGCAGAGAGAGAGAGAGAGACAGAGAGAGAGAGAGAGAGAGAGAGAGAGAGAGAGAGAGAGAGAGAGAGAGAGAGAATGAGGCCTCTAGCCACTGTAAACAAACTCTGACACCTGCATGCACCACTATGCCCTCCAGCCCTATGTGGGTACTGGAGAATCCAACCCAGGTCATTAGGCTTTGCAGGCCAGCACCTTAACCCCTGAGCCATCTCCCCAGCAGACCCCTTCCTTGTTTGAGATAGGGTCTCATGTAGCAAAATCTGGCTTTGAACTTGCTGTGTAGCCAAGGCTGTCCTTGAGTTCCTGATCCTCCTTGTCAGTCTCCCAAGGGCTGAGATGACTGGCATGAGCCACTGCTTAGCTATATGCTTCTGATTTCATGTCAGCTTTAGCAGTAATATTGGCCATGTTTATCTATGCTTTGGATGCAGATAGAGACATAAAATTAACAGGGTGTGGTGATGCATGCCTTTAGTCTAGCACTCAGGAGGCAGAGGTAGGAGGATCACCATGAGTTCGAGGCCACCCTGAGACTACATAGTGAATTCCAGGTCAGCCTGGGCTACAGCAAGACCAGAAAAACAAAAAACAAACAAGCAAAAAAAGAAGACATAAAACTAAACTGTTTCATTTCCCATGAAAAAGATTGTAGTATTATTAAGTCTGCATCATTAACCTACTTAAAATATTTACCACTATACATAGCAAGTTACCACATTTACAAAAGAATGGTTAGTGAATGAGATAAGAAACTAGCATCAGAAAAGGCAGACTCTTTAACAAATTTGTTGCATGGGACAAGCCACTATGCGGACTCACAACAGCTTGGTCAAATATCTCTCTGAGCTTTTGCTCAGACTCTCCGGAAACTCCGGATACAATCTCTGGAGCAGCCACTTTCAAAATTGGCAGGTCAAGTTCCTGTGCAGAAATACAGAAAATAACCAAATGTTATAAAACTTAATCTCCAAACTTCTTATTTTTGCAATCTGTCCAACCAAAATTAATTTTCAAAACGATCACTTTCCCAAAGAACTTCATCTGTGGGTAGGCCCAATAAAAACCACTCTTTAAGGGGCGGGGATTAGAGGATTAGCTCAGTGTACAAGGCCCTCCATTTGGTCCCTAGTGCCAGAAAAAAAAAAAATCAAATCTATGGACTGGGGATGTATAATTAATATATGCTAAAAAAAACCTCTCTCACTGTTGGAAGATGGCTCAGTGGTTAAAGGCACTTGCTTGCAAAACCTGCTGGCCCAGGATCAACTCCCCAGAACCTATATAAAGCCAGACGTTCAAAGTGGCACAAGGGTTTAAAATACATTTGCAGTGGGAAGAGGCCTTGGAATGCTCATTACTTGATATATCTTTCTCTGTCTTCCACTGCAAATAAACAGACACACACGCACAAACAAGCTGCGCCTGGTATTATACACCTTTAATCTCAGCACTCGGGAGACAGAGGTAGGAGGATTGCAATGAGTTTGAGGCCAGCCCTGACTAGAGAAACACCCTACCTTGAACAACAACAACAAAACCCACAACAACAAGTAACAACAAACAAGTGTCAGCAAGACTCACCCCAGCAATTGCATGTGCAAGTAATGTCTTCCCACAGCCCGGTGGTCCATGCAAGAGAACTCCACGAGGGGGCACAACACCTAGGTGTTGGTACACTTCCGGGTGACGCATGTGTATGAGCATCTTGCAGACTTCCTAGCAGGGAATAAGCAGAAAAGATTTCTTCCTCAATGCAAGACAGAAAGAATCAAAACAAAATAAAATGTTTTATCCTTTGAAGCCTAAAAATAGAGCAGATAGAATAGGTTTATACTTGAGCTTGAATCCTGACTATGATACCCACTAGGTAACTTCAACAATAACTTTTCTGTGTTTCTATTTCCCAAGCTATAAAAATATTTACTTAACATAAAAAGTAATTAGCATAATAAATAGAACAGATTAGACATTAAAATAAACAGTAACCATTATTAATAGTATTGTTAGAACATTACTTATAAAGCTTGTATGTTATATACACTTTAATTAAAAGGTGAACCAACTAGGAATAGAATTCTTTTCTCTCTCAATACCCTTTAAGGTCAGGTTTGGCCATCTTAACTTCGCCATCTTCTTTTCTACACTCACTTCATATTAGAAACACAGAGGGAGCTAAAAACCCAGTGGTTAAAGGTACTTGCTTACTTGGCTCTATTGTTTAGTTAAAGTATCTGTCTCATAAAAGCACTTGCCTGCAAAGCCTGTCAGACAAGGCTCGTTTCCCCAGAACCTATGTTTGCTCTCAAATAAATAAATAAAAATATTTGGCAAAAAAAAAAAAAAATACAGCCATAGAGTGATACTAGAAAAACTTCAGTGCCAGAGATGGACACTTGTAATAAGTTGTTGGCCAGGGAGGTTCCTGAGGCAGCAAAAATTTACATACAGGCCATTGCCAAGGCTCTTGGTTGCCCATCAGAACAAGACGGTAAGACCCTATTGCTGAAGACCACATATGTTTGGCTGCAGGTTACTGAGAAATCAAGCTGGAGCTGAGCTGGAAACCACCTCCCTGTTAATAAGCTGACAGAAGCTGGAAAATGGCTGAGAAGTCATCAACGGTAGTGAACAGCAGTGGAGATTGCAAGCCTTAAAACTGATCAGTCAGGTCAAGTGGGCCAACTGGAGCAATAGTGGCATGTCTACTATGGGGTCCAATTGGACTGGAGGCCTACTCCACTGGAGGAATACAAGCCTGGTACTGAAGACCTAGTCAAAAGCCTATATAGCAAAGGAGGTCATGAACCCTAGGAGAGTAATACCTGCTATTGTCAGGCTAAATACATATATTAAGCCCACCAAACTGCCATATATATAGTTTTCAAAAAAATGTCCATACCTATTATAATAATTCTACTCTCACTTTTGGCTAAAGAAGCTTCTTTTTTTGAGATAGCGGTGACCACTGGAATAATGCAAAAGACACCATAGTGCTGAGAAGAAAGGACAGTGGAGTGTTCAGCACTGGGACATCTCTATCATACTTCCTGAGGCTCAGGGTCTATTGTGGAAGAGGTGGTGGAAGATTGTAAGAGTCAAAGGAAGGGTAGGACTGCTTGCAATGCAAACTTCCAGACAAAAATTAGCCTTGATATTTATGACCTCGCAGTATCTAATAATACCTACACATAATGGGAGAAAGTTTCAATGATGACACTGAAGCAAAACAGACTAATTGAGAGGGGAAAGAGATATGAGGGAGGGTGGGGAGGGAATCATAATGGTTTGTCTTCTATAATTATGGAAGCTATCAATGAAAAATTGAAAATAAAATAAAATGAAAGCCGGGCATGGTGGTGCACGCCTTTAGTCCCAGCACCCAGGAGGCAGAGGTAAGAGGATTACTGTGAGTTCAAGGCCAACCTGAGACTACATAGTGAATTCCAGGTCAGGCTGGGGCTAGAGTGAGACCCTACCTTGAAAAACCAAAAAATAAATAAATTTTTAAAAGTAAAATGAAAAGAAACAAAGAGACAGCTTTTGTTTGTATAAATGATAAGTGATATGACCATTTCAGATAAAATTCTAAATTGGAACTAACTTTTAATGTTGTATCATTGCCTCCAACATCTTCAAACTTCACACTGGAGATTTGAAAATCTAGCCCCTTGGCTTTAGCTAGTAAATAACAAAAAAGAGTTGAAAATATTAGTGATTCTGTACAAACTCAAAATAAAGCTCCATTAGAGAAACATTTGCCAATATTTATTTGCCAGTATATAACAGCCTCAAATAGAGTGACACCTCCCTCAAAACATGACCACTGCTACCACAAGACATGTGTCTGACCTTTCTTTTGCAGGACAGCTTCTATTTCTCCATCTACTTCCTGAAGATCTTCTTTCTTCCTTTTGTTTCCTTTGCCCTTTGCCCTTTGGTTCTTTTTTGTATCACTCTCCAAAAGAGAAGAGTCTTTTAGATCCTGGGGTGTGAGAAGGAATATACTTAAAATTACAATGCCAAGAGATTTACTTCTAAGATAGCATTACACTTCTATAGCACTGCCAACTATTCCCAACCTCTGTGCAAGGATGCTGTCTGCTGGGGATGGCCTTCTGCCCAAAACCTTAAATCATGACCTAATCTTAACATTTGAAAACTTTCTTTCCAGGCTCTGCCAGTTAAGATTTAATCACACACTCCCAAACACCAGAACACTGCATTTACGACTGTATTTTAAGACTACCATAAGGCATTTTGCATATAAGTGATTCATTTTTCTCATCTCTTTTTTAACCTGAACTTGATTTAGGGCATTAATATCATCTTTTCTTTCTCATTATGTCTTCTCACAGTTGGTGTTTCTTATAGTTGATGCTTATCTGATATTTAATGATTAATTACATTAACTATAACTACAAAGCTGTTTTGACAAAACAAAAAAGAAGCTACAACTCAGCCATCAGTTCAGGTTTCTATATACCATAATAATGTTTTCCACAGACAATTACAGCAAAGTTATTTGGGAAAGGTTCATTAGTAACACGAAAGAAAAGTCTGAGCTAGGCATGGTGGCGCACGCCTTTAATCCCAGCACTAGGGAGGCAGTGGTAGGAGGATCACCATGAGTTCAAGGCCACCCTGAGACTACACAGTGAATTCCAGGTCAGCCTGGGCTAGAGTGAGACCCTAC
>PVHP010030772.1:0-21432 GCA_004024765.1 Zapus hudsonius | reverse complement strand
GCTCCATTTGTAGTGGCAAGAGGTCCTGACATGACCAACACACCAATCAATCAACTAAATTTACACAGCCTGGGGGTATCAAACCCAGGCTGGCAGGCTTTAAAAGCAATCACCTTTAACTATTGAGCCATTGTCTAGCCTTAAATATTTTTTTAAGTCAACATTGCCGGGCATGGTGGTGCATGCCATTAACCCAACACTACTTGGGAGGCAGAGATAGAAAGATCACCATGAGTTTGAGGCCACCCTGAGACTACATAGTGAGTTCCAGGTCAGCCTGGGCTAGAGTGAGACACTACCTCGAAAAACCAAAGGAGAAAAAAATGTTAGCATTTAGAAGGCTGGAAGATGGCATAGTGGATAAATACAGTTGCCTGCAGAGCCTGAGGGCCCTGGGTTCAATTTCTCAGTACCCATGTAAAAAGCCAGATGTAAAACAAACAGCGTATGCATCTGGAGTTCTTTTGCAGTGGCAAGAGGCCCTGGCACATCCATTTTTTCTTCCTCCCTCTCTGTCTTTCCCTGTGTCTCTCTGCTTACAAATAAATAAATAAAATATTCAAAAAATTAATATTGATATGTGCTGGCACCATGCAAAATGCAAAGGATGTAAAACAGACATGTTTCCCAAAGTTTATGGTAAAAATGGACTAGGGAAGCCGGGTATAAATTGCATGTCTGGAATCCCAGCAATATTGAGAGGCTGAGGCCCAAGGATCAAGAGTTCAAGGTCAGCCTAGACTATAGTCAGCTGGAGGAAGACCTGGGCAACTTAGTGAGGCCCTATCTCAAACTGAAAAGGAAAAATCTTTGTTTTTGAGGTAGGGTCTCACTCCAGTCCAGGCTGACCTGGAATTCATTATGTAGTCTCAGGCTGGCCTCGAACTCACGGCGATCCTTCTACCTCAGCCTCCTGAGTGTTGGGATTAGAGAGAGAATGGGCGTGCAAAGGAACTCCAGACACATTCGCCACTTTATTCATCTGGCTCTACCTGAGTGCTGGGGAATTAACCTTGAGTCATTAGGCTTTTTTAAAAAAATTCATTTTCAAGCAGAGAGATAGATAGATGAGAGAGAGAGAGAGAGAGAGAGAGAGAGAGAGAGAGAGAGAGAGAGAGAGAGAGAGCACCAGAGCCACCACCTTGTGGGTCTGGCTTATGTGGGTCCTGGGGAATTGACCCGGGGGCCTTAGGCACTGGAGGCAAGTGCCTTAACCTCTGAGCCATCTCTCCAGCGGGTCATTAGGCTTTGCAGGCAAATACCTTAGCCACTGAGCTATCTCTCCAGCCCTTAAACTAAAAATTTTTTTAAAAATTATTTTTTGGTTTTTCATGGGTCTTGCTCTATCTAGCCCATGCTGACCAGGAATCCACTCTGTAGTCCCAGGCTGGCCTTGAACTCTTGGTAGTCCTCCTATCTCTGCCTCCCAAGTGCTGGGACTAAAGGTTTGTGTTACCACGCCCGGCTAAAAACGTCATAATTTATGATTTCTCCCCAAATAAACTTAATAATTCTTAATTTTTCCTTGAGTTCATCTTTATTAATTCTTTATTAAAGATTAAGACAGAACCCAAAGTTGGGGTTCATAAATCTGGGGGACCCTTCCTGAACCCCCAAATCCAGCATCACTAGGCAGGGTCTCTGGCTATGCACACAACTTAAGATGCATGACCATTTTGTGTATTTGGCTTTATGTGGGTGGCTTGGGAATGGAACCCAGTCCCCTAGGATTTGCAAACAAGCATCTTTTAAGGGCTAAGCCATCTCCCTAACCCCTGATTGGGCTTTTGAAATGACTTTTAGATTACTCACTTTCGAGGGAGGGTCTCCCTCTAGCCCAGGCTGACCTGGAATTCACTATGTAGTCTCAGGGTGGCCTTGAACTCAGGGCGATCCTCCTACCTCTGCCTCCCGAGTGCTGGGACTAAAGGCGTGAACCACTCCAGGCTAGATTACTCATTTCTTTCTACATCTGAGGTCTCATCATCTTTGTACCTCATTTGTTTTCAGGCTAATCGAGTTTACTGTCTTCTTATTTAAAACCCAAAACAAGCCAGGCGTGGTGGTGCACGCCTTTAATCCCAGCACTCGGGAGGCAGAGGTAGGAGGATCACCATGAGTTCAAGGCCACCCTGAGACTACACAGTGAATTCCAGGTCAGCCTGGGCTAGAGTGAGACCCTACCTCGAAAAACTAAAAAAAAAAAAAATAATAATAATAATAAAAATAAAAACCCCAAAACAGAACAAGCTATTTTGACAAGTTAATTCCTCATTAAAACTTTCAAAGCAATATCAAGCCAGTGTGGTGGTTGGTGTACACCTTTAGTCCCAGCACTCGGGAGACAGAGGTAGGAGGATCGCCCTGAGTTCAAGGTCATCCCGAGACTACATAGTGAATTCCAGGTGAGCCTGGACTAGAGCGAGACCCTACCTCAAAAAACCAAAATAAATAAATAAATACTAACATATATATCTATGCCTCCAGAATGTTTTAACCCTCCGCCGTGCTGTTCTGGACCTTCCAGAGTTGGTCGTCCTCTTTCTCTTCCTGTTCCTCCTCAGGAACCTCACAGACACTCTGTTCTTCTCACTTCAGTTTCCAACTCCCCAAGTGAAAGCTTTGTTTCTCTTTGGAACATTTTCTCCTGCCTTCACATCAACTCCTACCAAAGTTCTTCTGTCCTTCAAGATAAAACGTATCCAACAGGTTAGGGGTGTAGCTGTGTTAGAAAGCTTACTCAGCATATACCAATGACCTGGTTTTAGCATTAGCACTGAAAAAAAAATGTAATCTAACATTTTCCCTGAAATCATCATGAAGGGCCTAGGCTGGCCTCGAACTCCTGTTCCTCCTGCCTCAAGCTCCAGAGTCCTGGGATTAAAGGTGTGAGCACCACCATGCCCAGCACTGGCTGACATTGCTTTTTGTTGTTGTTGTTGTTTTTCGAGGTAGGATCTCCCTCTAGCCCAGGCTGACCTGGAATTCACTCTGGAGTCTCAGGGTGGCCTGGAACTCATGGTGATCCTCCTACCTCTGCCTCCCGAGTGCTGGGATTAAAGGCGTGCACCACCACGCCCGGCCCATGTATATCTTAATAATTGCCAGACTTGCTCTGGTTGGTGACGTCACCCATTCCCATCCTCACTCAGTTAAGGCTGATGTAGCAATGGTAACCCTCTACGCCTTTCCTCTAACCTAGCCACCAAATGTGGGTGCAAGTGCCCACTCATGCAACACTGCGAGAATGCCAATATCCCCCAGGCCACCTACTCTTCTTGGAATTTTGAGAATGTCATTTGTCCCAGTCTCACGTCGGGAAGTACATGGTGGAAGCCAGGCAGTGTTCTCTGAAGTAGCCTTATTCTTCCTCCACACTGACATTCTTCAAATCAAAGAATCTTTATTGAGGCAGGATAAAAAGACAAGGGAAATTATGGGGACATAGAAAGGCAAAGGAGCCCCTCACTCTGGAATGTGGATGAAGCCTCTTACCATCCGAGAATGAAAAATTTCAGGGGCTGGGGCTGTATCTCAGCTGGAAGAGTGCCTGCCCAGCATGCACAAGGGTCTGGGTTCAACCCCTAGCACCTCATAACATCAGGCATGGTCGTACTCACCTGTAATCCCAGCATCTGAGAAGTGGAGACAGGAGGATCCGAAGTTCAAGGTAATCTTCAGCTACAAAGTAAAACCATGCCAGGTGTGGTGGCACACACTTTTAATCCCAGCACTTGGGAGGCAGATATATATATATATATATGGCCTGGGCTATATGAGACCTTTTAAAAAAAATTCTGAGGCCGGGTGTGGTGGCGCATGCCTTTAATCCCAGCACTCAGGAGGCAGAGGTAGGAGGATCACCATGAGTTCAAGGCCACCCTGAGACTACATAGTGAAGTCCAGGTCAGCCTGGGCTAGAGCGAGATTCTACCTTCAAAAACAAAAACAAAAAAAAAAAGCTCTGAGGCTGGAGTCATGGCTCAGTGGTTAAAGGAATTTGCTTGCAAAGCCTACTAGCCCTGCTTTGATTCCCCAGTACCCACATAAAGCCAGATGTACAAGGTAACACAAGCATTTGGAGTTCCTTTGCAGTGGCTAGAGACCCTGGCACACCCATACTCTCTATGTCTCTGCTTGCAAATAAACAAAAAACTTGAATTTTTTAAAGGTCAGGAAGATGGCTCAGCAGTAAAGGGATTTTCTATAGGCTGGGGGATTTTCTTAAACTGTAGTTTGAGAACCACTAAAAGACACTTAATCCCAGCATTTGGGAGGCAGAGGTAGGAGGATCTCCATGAGTTCAAGGCCACCCTTAGACTACCTAGTAAATTGCAGGCCAGCCTGGGCTAGAGCGACTTAAGCACCCTCTCCTTTGAGAAGTCTTACCCTGTCCCTGAGCATCTTTCTTTTTTCTTTTTTGCATGTGTATATGTGTATACTATGTGTGTACATGTATGTAGTGTGTATGCACGTGTATGTATGGTTGCATGTATGTGGGTGCACACAAGTGTGGGTGTATGGACATGTGTGTTCCCATTCATGTGGCAGCCAGAGGTTGACACAGGATACCTTTTTTAAATGCTCTACACATTATTTACTGAGGCAGGGTCTTTCACTTGAACCCAGAGTCCACAATTAGTCTACTGTAGTCACCTTGCTCTAGCAATCTGTCTTGAGTTCTGATAATATATGAAGGCAGCCACACCCACCTGACATTTACGTGGGTGCCAGGGATCTGAACTCTGCTCATTATGCTTGTGTGGCAAGTGCTTTATCCACTAAACCATCTTTCTAGCCCTTTCTTTCAATTTTTTTCACAATTTATTTGAGAGAGCGGCAGATAGATAGAGAGTAGTCATGCTAGGGCTTTCAGCCACTGCAAACAAACTCCAGATGCATGTGTCACTTTGTGTATTTGGTTTTAGGTAGGTACTGAGGAACAAACAAGCGCCTTTAGCCACTGGGACATTTCTCTGGCCCAAAGCTTCACTTTCCACTTCGGCCTTTCTTTCTTTCATCAACCAACAGCCTGACTGGGATTACCCCAGCTTCTTGACTCAAACCCATCCTGCTTTGATTTAGATATGGGAAGGAGGGGGCTTGATATACCTGCAGTTTCCCAGGCCTTTAGCTAAGCCTCCTTATTGGGGAAGATCCAGAGCGCACATGGGGAGGCCTAGGAGTCAGAGGTGAAGGCTTAGAGAGGAAGAACGCAGAGGGGAAAAGCGACTCCCTAAGGAGAAGGATCATCCAGGACACGGAGGGAAAGTGAGGGGGGACAGCCCTGGCCAGCGGAGGCCCCCGGGTTTCCTGTCTCTTTTCAGCTTCTCTTCCTTCCTCCCTGACATTTCTCCCCAGGGCCTCTCTCTGTGGGCTTGTCTCTGCTTCTGGGTATCTATGTCTCCTGTCCCGGTCGCCGAGATCGTCAGTGGCTCTCTCCATCTCGCGCCCGTCTCCGGTCTCCAGCTCACCCTCTCCGCCAGGCTCTCTGGGTGGACAGTGCCTTCGGTGCCCCTCCTCCAAGCCACGCTATTGGTGGGGAGGTGTAGAGAGGGCGGTGCCTGGCCCTCCTCTAAGGCAGCGATTGGCTGTAGCGCCCCAGAGGTGGCCAGGGGGCGGGGCGGCCGGGCCCGGGCGGGCGGGGCGCCGGGGCCGAGCCCAGAGCTCCGGGCGGTCGCATTGTTTTCCTCCGCGGATCCGCGGCGGGAGTGGGGGGCTGCCAGTGGGACCCGGGGCTCCGGTAGCCCGACAGCGCCCTGGAGCCCACCTCCCAGCACCATCCCATCGGGACCTTCATCACATTTTGCCTTAGTCCCAATCGCCGAGCGCGAACTCTGCGCGGCGCGGAGCTGCTGGCCACCGGCTGCCGTCTTGATCCAGCCGACCCGGATCTCGGAGCCAGTCCCCGGGGTACACACGGGGCTTCGGGGGTGCGGGGCGGGGAGCCGCAGGCCGGGGTCCCGCGCTCCGGGTGCCGGAGGGGCCCGGGAGAGTCGGGCGCAAGCGCCTGGCTGGACGGCGGAGTTGGGGCGCACGCCGGAGGAGTGGCCGCGGCAGAGCCGAGGCGCTGCGCCCTGGGCTCGGGGCTCGGGGCTCCAGGACTTTCCGAGTCGCGTCCCGCTAGATTGAGAAGCACGGAAAAAAGGGGATTTATTAAATTTTTTTTTGAGGCGCGCATCTTGATTTTGAGTGCCCCCCTCCTCCGGGGAAACTAAGGCTCTGAGACCCGCGGAGGAGAGGCGGACCCTCGCGTCCCCGCGGGGATGGCCCCGGGGACGAGTCGCTGTGGACTTTGGTGGCGGCGCTGCACCGTCGTCCCGGTGCACTGCACTCCGGGTCTATTGGGTGGGCTGGGCAGGGTCGGGGATGGGGGGCCCGGGAAGCGGCGGTCTCCGCGCCCACCTCCTTCCTTCACCTCCATGGGCCCGGGGCTTTGTTAGCCCGCTCTTCCACCGAGGACCACCGAGCTGGCCCGGTTTCCTGGGCCCGAGAGACCCGCCTCCGTCCCCAGCCCCAGCCCCCGCTCCATCCCTCCCGGCCCGCGCTGCAGGCCCCTCCGGCCCCTCCTCCCGCTAACGTGGCTCTGGGACCCGGTCCCGGCGCAGACGGCCGCCCGCCCCTCCTCGGAGCCCCCCCGGTCCCGCGAGGGGGGCACGCATCGGGCCCCCTCAAGCCGAGCCCCGCACACCTGGTTCCTCCCGGTTGGGGGCTGGGCAGGAGGGAGGGTGGTAGTCGAACCTGGATCCCAGAGCGAAGGGCCAGGAAGAAGGTTGTGGAACGGGGAGCGCCTGCCTGTGATTCGAGGCTCCTTGGGGAGCCCCTGGCCCCCCGAGGAGGGTGGGCTGAGGCGGGCCACCAGTCCCGGGGCTTCCTGCCATTGTCCCCAGCCTGGCCTCCCCACGCGATCCTTTTCCCCAGCTCCTCTACACAGTGCCCGTGACCTCGGCCACTCCCCAGAGGTGGTTGCCGAGCTGGGAAGAGAGAGAAGGGCTGTTTCCTCCTCCCTGCAAGGGAGAGAAAGAGCGGTCAGGTCTTTCCTTGGGATCCCTCCAGGTCACAGTAAGCCTGTCCCCAGCCCAGGGGTTGGTTGGGTGGGAGCCACCCAGATGCTGTTCCTCACAGCAGCCATGGAAGCCCTCTTAAAGACGCAGCCCAGCTGGGTCCAGCGGCCAAGGCCAAGGCCAACCGAATGTTTTCAGAGGCTCGACCAACCTGGCCTAAAGTGAGCGCGAGGGGAGACGGGGTGGGAGCGAGGCAGGGCCTGCTCTCCGAAGAAGGAGAGGGGATGGGGTATTTTTTGAGACATTTTTGCTAGGAAATGAAGAGCATGTAAATGAGATGCAAATTAGTCTCTATTGTCCCTAGCAAGGGCGCTTTTTCAGGAAGGATGTTGGATCCCAGAAGGTTTTAACATGGGAGTGGTCATCGTGTCCCCACCAACTCTCCTAGATATCTGTCCCCAAGGCTGGCCCTGCAGTTTCAGGAGTTTCTGGCTGGGGGCCATCCCTCTCCCTCATACCTCTGAGTGTGGAGACACCAGCACCTTTGTAACCAAACTAACCCCCACCTCCAGCATCTCCCCCACACTAGCCCAGGAATCATTCCCAGAATTTTCAGTTACTTTTAACCCAAGTCTCTTCCCTCCTTCTGCCCCTTCTTCCGTCAGGTCAGAGGTCTCCTGTCCCCCACTGGACTCACCACCCCAGGTAAGGAAAGGGCAGGGCACCACCAGGGAGCAGGAAGAGGGTCTGGTTGTTCTCCCCACCTGCCAGAGAGCAAAGTTGTTTCCAGGGTGAAGATGCCAGTTGCCCAGGGCAACTTGAGGGGGGGCAGGAAGGAGAGCATAGGAGACAAGCTGTGTCCCATTCTCCTCCTCGGGGAGCAGGAGCCACCGGAAACATGACATGGGGGAGGGAAGGAGGCTTGGCCTTTCTACAGTAGAGGAAGGGTCGTTAACTAGCTAGCTGCTATGCCCCTGGGGAGAGGGGGTCATCATTAGGTGTTCTGTCCCCTCCTCTGGCTCTCTGGGGACCTCACCTGACGTCAGCCTCCCCACCAGTGACGCTAGGTTGGGGGTAGAGGGGACACTTGGGTCCTGGCTTTGAGTGGAGTTGTTGGTGCCATGAAAAGGGAACCTAAGTGGAGGGTTTTGCTTTTAGGGGACTCGGGGTGGGCATAGATAAGGCTTGCTGTGATCTGTTCTCAAAACAAAGGATTCTTAACCTTCCTGACCTCATTTCCAGCGCATCCTCAGCCCCTCACTTCAGTTTCTGGGGAAGGCAGGAAGCTGGTGTGCACCTCCTACTGTGGTTAACTGGCTGGGAAGGCCCAAGGGTGGGAACGAGACCGGCTCACCATTCCCACCACCATATATCCATCTTTTCTCGGACCTTGAGCTACAATTGCCTGTCATTTAATTATTTATATTTCAATTCAAGAGGCAGCCTAATGAGGGAAGAAAGGGAACAGGGGCACATTTAGCCATTTCTCTTCACTGGCTCTCTTCTATCTCTGGTTCCTCATAGAGGGTGGGTCTGCTCCTCTCCCCCCCCACCAAGTACATGCATTAGAACAGGGGGCTTGGGGCTGGGAGGGGGCACAGTGGTTGAGGAGACAGCTGCAGCTAGAGCTAAATTTAGCCTCTGATCTGCCTCTGATGCAGAATCACTTTTGGCTAAGACAGCCCCTCCCCCATTCCCTCTCTGCCCTGCTTCTTAGCAGTGGGAAGGGCCCCTGAAGTATCTGAGCTTAGATACCCTCACTGTGTTCTCCCTCAACCCTAGGCGAGACTGCGGCTGCCACACACAGCTGCTTCTTCCTGGGAGTAGTGCCCGCGTTACTCCCAGGGTGCCATGGGGGTCGGTGAGGGAGGGGAGCAGACTTGGTGCCCTCTTCCATCCTCCCAGTGCCAAGGAATCACTATTTATAATTTTAAGGCTTCAGTATCTAATTATAGCTGAGAAGGGGTTAGCACAAGGGGGGGGACTGGGAGGTGTCACCTATGGAATGTCCCAGACCCAGTCAAGAGACTGGAGGACCAGCTGGGTGGGGGAGCTGTTATACCCTGTCCTTACCTGGGGTCATGCCAGTGTGAGCCAGTTGGAAAGGGAACACGATTGAGTGACAGTGACAGCCGCTGGGAGTGGGTCAGAGACAGTTTCCCCCCTCCCCCCCAACCTCACAGGGTCTTCTGGGGATAGACCTGGGAGGAGCCTGTCCACATCAAGGGTGAAAGGAACTTGCTCCCTTCCCCCACTTTTCTCTGTCTCCCCTTTCAGGGCCAGCATATGGGTGAGGGGGCACCCCCTGGGGCCTGAGCTGCCCAGCACAGGATGCCCCGTGCCCCCCACTTCATGACCTTGCTGCTGTTCCTGTCACTTCCCTATGCTCAGGCTGCCTTTCCCCAGGACCCCCTCCCTCTGTTGACCTCTAACCTGCAAGGTGAGTGCCTCCTATCCAACCTCATCCCTCCCTGGGGGAAGTAGAGAGGAGACCCCTGTGTGGGAGACAAGATGCCTCAGGGAAGCTAGAGACTGCAAGTGAAGGGAGATCAACCGTAGAATGAGCTGGAACCTCAGGTCTTGCTCATCCCTGGACTTGTTTTCTTCACTTGGTGTTGCTAGGTGTGACCTCTAGCTGCGCGTGGTAGCATTTGGGAAGCTGAGGCAGGAGGATTGCTTGGACTATGTAGCCCACATCAGCTTGGGCTACGTAGTGAGGCCCTGTCACAAACAAACAGCATGAGCTCTTAGCCACACTAAACCTTAGGTTTGAGTTGAGCATGCTGCTCCCTTGCTTTGTGACCCTGGTTAGGGTTATCTAACCTTTCTTTGCCTCAGTTTTCACACCTGTAAAATGAAGGTGATGGTAGTCTCCCTCGTGGAGTTACTCAGAGATTAAATTAGGTAGTATACTTAATAGAAATGAAGCAAGATGATGAGAACACTGTGGCACAAATTAAATGTGTTATATTTGTTGCTATTCTGGGCTACAGAGTGAAGTCCTGGGATCAGTCAGTGAAGTCTCCTCCCTTGGACCAGAAGCGGGTCTCAGCACTTTGTGAATGTTAAATCTTTTATCCCCGAACCAGACTCTTCCTTGAACACCTCTTCTTGTGGCTTCCTGGATCAGACCAGGAGGTCACTGAGTTGTTCAAAAGAGGCAGAAACCTTGGAGGGTGGAGACAGCCTGTGGAGAGCCTTAAGGAGAAGGCGTGGAGCAGGCTGGGAGAAGTGCTTCTGATGGGGCAGTGTGTCAGGTGGGACAGAAAGGAAAATGTTAGTGCCAAGGTGGTCCTAAGACGGGACTGAGCTCAGCTATAAAGTCAGACAGATCTGGATCGAAATCCTGCCTGGTGCTCATGGAAATCCCTGAATGTCCTGAGCCTTTGTTTTCTCATCTGGGAAATGGGGCCAATGTGAGTACATATATTATGTCATTGATATTGTTTTCATAAAGTGTATTTATTTAAAAGCAGAGAGAGAGAGTATAGCTGTGCCAGGGCCTCTTGCCAATCAACTTCACAAGCATGCGCCACCTTGTGCATCTGGCTTTTTACATGGGTACTGGGGAATGAACCCAGGTTGTGAGTCTTTGGCAAGAGCCTTTAACCATGCCCAGTTGGTTCATTTTTTTCAGAAATTGTTTTGCCACATGTCCTTGGATGGCCTGACACTTGTTATTTCATCCAGACTGGCCTTGAACTCTCAGCAATCCTCCTGCCTCAGCCTCTCTAGTGCTGCGATTACAGATATATGTCAGCATGCCTAGTTATTGGTATTATTTTTATTTATTTATTATTTTACTTTCCAGGTAGGGTCTCACTCTAGCCCAGGCTGACCTTAAATTCACTATGTTGTCTCAGGCTGGCCTCGAACTCACAGCAATCCTCCTACCTTCCAAGTGCCGGGATGAAAGGCGTGCGCCACCACGCTCAGCTTCCTAGTATAGTTTTTATCAGTAGCTCTTGGGCCTCTTTCCCCTCATATGTCCACTCGGTCCATAGATGGGTTTCATCTGTTGGAGAGGGAGGTGGACGTGTGCCCTCCAGCACTCCCTCGGTCCCCTAGGTGCGTCCCCGCTCTCCTGGTTCCGGGGCCTGGAGGATGATGCCGTGGCTGCAGAGCTTGGGCTGGACTTCCAGAGATTCCTGACTTTGAACCGGACCTTGCTTGTGGCTGCCCGGTAAACTGGCCGAGGCACAGCTGTGGGCAGACATGGGACCTGCATGGCCACTGTGGCTTTTGGCAGGGGTCACATGCAGGTCACAAGACATGGGCCCTGGGCATGCTTGAACCCAAGGCGTGGAGTTAGGGGTAGGCCGGGAGCAGAAGGCTGTGCCAGATGCACATGGGTAAGGTGGGGAATGAGCGAGTCAGGGTGCTGTGGCTCATCTCGGATCCTTCTTCACCCACCTTCCAGGGATCACGTGTTTTCCTTCGATCTTCAAGCCCAAGAAGAAGGGGAGGGGCTGGTGCCCAATAAGGTGAGGGCCTGTGTGGGAGGTGAAGGCCCAGAGGTCTAAGGGGGGGGGTTGTGGGGCGTGAAGGTGCAGCCGAGGAGCTGTGATGGGAAGCGCGGTCCAGGTCCATGCTCTGCCCTCTTTTACTTCTGTCTTCAGTTTCTAACATGGAGGAGCCAAGATATGGAGAACTGTGCTGTCCGGGGAAAACTGACGGTGAGGAGAGGAATGAGGTTTGCAGGGAAGGGGAAGATTGCCTTTTTCCAAGTGGTGCACCGCCATGCCATTTCCCACCCCAGCCAAGAGGACAGTGGAAAGGAAAGAGTTCATGGTTCTCAGCTCCCTTCACACACTTCAGGAAAAAGCAAATGGAATCTCAGAAAGGCCAGAGAACTTGCTCAAGGTCACGGGCCTGTGAGCAGCCTGACTTAAGCCACACTGTCTGCTAGCTCTAGGTCAGCCTTCCTTCCATCCCAGGGTCCCCTGACTGACCTAGAATTTTGGGTTCTCTAGGATGAATGCTACAACTACATTCGTGTTCTCGTTCCCTGGGACTCGCAGACCCTCCTTGCCTGTGGAACGAACTCCTTCAGCCCTGTGTGCCGCAGCTATGGGGTACCAAAAAGAAGGGGAGAAGGCCAAGGCTGGGAGGAGCCCCCAGATGAACAGTGTGACTGAAAGGGAATGCTAGTCCTTAAATGCAAGGGTCCAGAAGGGCTTGGGGAAGGAGGCAAGTGGGAGGGAGTGGGCTGTGGATCCAAGACCCCAAGGTTCCAGGAACCTGCTTCCTCTGCCCCCAGATAACTTCGCTGCAGCAGGAGGGAGAGGAGCTGAGTGGGCAAGCTCGATGCCCCTTTGATGCCACCCAGTCCAATGTGGCCATCTTTGCAGGTGTGCACTTGGGCATGTGAGAAGCAGGCATGTGGCCGAGCTCCTCTCCCAACTTGTCTTTCCCCTGTGTCCCTGAGTGGAGGGTTGAGGGAGGAGCCTGGGCCAAGCCTAGGCAGGGGTGTGGGCCACCCAATAAGAGGCAGGACCCTAACCCTCCTCATCCCTCCAGAGGGCAGTCTGTACTCAGCCACAGCGGCAGATTTCCAGGCCAGTGATGCTGTAGTTTACAGAAGCCTTGGGCCTCAGCCCCCCCTCCGCTCGGCCAAGTATGACTCCAAGTGGCTCCGAGGTCAGGGCCTGCCTGAGAGGGTGGGGGAGGTCAGTGCCTGGGGAGGGGGTGCAGTGGAGGCCTACGTATTTATATATGCAGGGCTGGGGGTTAGTGTGGGGGCAGGAGTTTCTGAGGTGGAGCTCTAGCCTTTCCTGTCACTTCCTACCTCAGAGCCACACTTCGTCCATGCCTTGGAGCACGGAGACCATGTCTACTTCTTCTTCCGAGAGGTCTCCGTGGAGGATGCCCGTCTGGGGAGGGTAAGGAGGTGGGAACCAGGGTGGGTAGCTGGAAGGTTCTGCTGGGTCCTGCGGAGCCAATTTGCGTCACAGGAAAGCTCTTGACTCTAATCTTCATAATATAATCCTCTGAACCCCCACCTTTGAGTGGCCCCCAGTTCTGCTCCCTACATCTGGCCAAGACCCCCTTCCTGACCCAAATTGACCTACCACACTAATCCCTTCCTTTGCTGTAAAACTCTTTCCCTTTGATTTTTTTTTTTTTTTTTTTGCTTTTCGAAGTAGGGTCCTGTTCTAGCCCAGGCTGACCTGGAATTTACTATGTAGTCTCAGGGTGGCCTCGAATTTATAGCAGTCCTCCTACCTCTGCCTCCCAAGGATTAAAGGTGTGAATCACCACGCCTGGCCTGATTCTTTTCTTTTAAAAATATATTTATTTATTTGCAAGCAGAAGAGATAGCAGAGAGAGAGAGAGAGAGAGAATGGGCACACCAGGACCCCTGCAAATGAACTCCAGATACATGCACCACTTTGTGCATCTGGCTTTGTGTGGGTACTGGGGAATCAAACCGAGGTGGTTAGACTTTGCAGGCAAGTGCCTTAACTGCTGAGCCATGATTTATATATATATATATATATATATATATATAATTTATTTATTTTCAAGCAGTGAGAGAAATAGAAGGGAAAGACAGAGAATTGGGTTGCCAGGGCCTCTAGCCACTGCAGACTCCAGAAGCATGTGCCACTTTGTGCTTCTGGCTTTTACTGGGGAATTGAACCCAGTTCAATTCTTTAGGCTCTTTAAAAAATATATTTTATTTATTCATTTTCAAGCAAAGAGATACAGAGAGAGAGAAAGAGAAAGAGAGAGAGAGAGAGAGAGAGAACACCAGGGCCACCACCTTGTGGGCCTGGCATATGTGGGTACTAGGGAATTGAACCCAGGTCTTAGGCACTGGAGGCAGTGCCTTAACCGCTGAGCAATCTCTCCAGTCCTAGGCTTTTGTTTTTGTTGTTGTTGTTTTGGCTGACCTGGAATTCACTCTGTAGTCTCAGGCTGGCCTTTAACTCACGGCAATCCTCCTACCTCTGCCTCCCAAGTGCTGGGATTAAAGGTGTGCGCCACCACACCTGGCTTCCTCCCTTTGATTCTTTTGCTCTGCTCAACCTCTCAGCTACCTGGTCTGGTGGTGCTCTCTCATTCTCTCTCTCTCTGTCTCTCTCTCTGTCTCTCTCTCTCTCTCTCTGTCTGTCTCTCTCTCTCTCTCTCTCTCTCTCACTGTCTCACTGTTCTCTTTCCCCAGGTGCAGTTCTCCCGGGTAGCCCGGGTGTGTAAGCGGGACATGGGTGGCTCGCCTCGGGCCTTGGACCGCCACTGGACATCCTTCCTAAAGCTGCGGCTCAACTGCTCTGTCCCTGGAGACTCAACCTTCTACTTTGACGTCTTACAGGCCTTGACAGGGCCTGTTAACCTGCATGGCCGCTCTGCTCTCTTTGGGGTCTTCACCACTCAGACCAACAGGTTGGTACTACATTGTTACCCAGCCCCTACTCCACCAACATCCCAGCTGCATCTCAAAGCCACTGATGGGGACATTCCACGCATGGCCACTCTGTGCTCCCGCCCATCTGTTTTCTTCTAGCATGGTACCTCGGGTGAGCCCCATCCCTGTCTCTTCCTCCTAACATGGTGCCTGAAGGGTAGCTGCTGCTTCTCACCTGACAGGAGCTGCCCAGTCCCTGTCAACACCTACCTTGCATCTTTTCTGGCTCCCTCAGCATCCCTGGCTCTGCAGTCTGCGCATTCTACCTGGATGATATTGAGCGTGGATTTGAGGGCAAGTTCAAGGAGCAGAGGAGTGTGGATGGGGCCTGGACCCCTGTGTCTGAGGACAGGGTCCCCTCACCCAGGTACACAGAGAGGAGGTGGCTTTTGTGGGGGCAGAAGCAAGATGTGTCTGCTCCCAAGATCGGGCTGTGAGGAGGGGAAAGGTGGCGAAGGCCAGGGAGGGACCAAGCACTGGTGCAAGCGTGTGTGGAGGGAGGCAAGGGTTACCAACCATGGTTGGTTTTTCTTCTTGAGGCAGGTTCTCTCTAGCCCACACTGACCTGGAATTCACTATGTAGTTCAAGACTGGCCTTGAACTCACAGTGACCCTCCTGTCTCAGCCTCCCAGGTGCCGGGATTATAGGCGTGAGCCACCTTGCCAGGCTACTAACCATGTCTAGGAGCAGCGAGGGGGACATAGCTTGTTCCTTGCCCTAAAGTGGCCCCTTCCCATGTGCCCACCAGACCAGGGTCCTGTGCAGGTGTGGGTGGAGCGGCCCTGTTCTCTTCTTCTCAAGATCTACCTGATGATGTCCTGATCTTCATCAAGGCACACCCACTTCTGGATCCTGCTGTGCCACCCGCCACCCATCAGCCTCTCCTCACTCTCACTAGCAGGTGTGGACCCCGAAACACTGATCATCACTGCCTTCAGCTTTCAGCCACTCTTCTCTCTCCCCACAAGATAAATCATGTTGGTGAGAGGAAAGAGCTGAGAAGGGAACCTGAGGGTGTGGGGAAGGGCACAGGAGTGGGACCACGGCAACTGGACCCTTGTTAAAATGCTCAAGATACACTAGACAGGTTGCCCTCACCTGGGCCTAATCACTCCAGGGCTCTACTGACCCAGATAGCTGTGGATGGCACCGCTGGTCCCCACAGGAACACCACCGTCTTGTTCCTTGGCTCCAGTGATGGGACAGTGCTGAAGGTGCTGCCCCCCAGGGGGCAATCCAGGGGACATGAGCCTATCCTACTGGAAGAGATTGATGCCTACAGCCCCTCCCGGTGAGGCCTTTGGAGGGCAGGCCCCTGCAAGCAGAGGTGGGATGGGGCTGGGAACCCTGTCTTTGGCTTGGCAGGGGCGGGGCTTGGTGAGAAGCCCTGATTGTTGGGGGGGGGGGGCAGCATCAATTCCAGTTCACTGGAAAAGGCAGCCTCACCCTGCCCCGCTCTGATTCCTGTGGCATCGTGCTAGGTGCAGTGGGAAGCGGACAGCCCAAGCAGCAGCACGGATCGTAGGGCTGGAACTGGACACCGAGGGTCACAGGCTCTTTGTGGCCTTTTCTGGCTGCATTATCTACCTCCCTCTCAGCCACTGTGCCCGGCATGGCGCCTGTCAGAGGTGAGAAGGGCCTCGAGGGGAAATCTGCTTGGGCCAACAGGAGTACAGGAAGACCCACAGGTCCTCAGATGGCAGGACCATGTAGGAACAGTGGGGGAGAGCTTATTCTAAAAGTGGCCAGCGCTGGGTGTGGTGGCGCACGCCTTTAATCCCAGCACTTGGGAGGCAGAGGGAGGAGGATCACCATGAGTTCTACACCACCCTGAGACTACAGAGTGAATCCCAGGTCAGCCTTGGCTAGAGTGAGACCCTACCTCAAAAAACCAAAAAATAAAAAATAAAAGTGGCCAGCATCCAGGGTTTGGAGTAGATCGGGGTGGGTAGGATGGTGATACAGGGCTCGGAGCTTCCTGTAAGCTGGGGTAACAGTAGAAAAGGCAGTGGAACAGAATGTGGTGAGTGGAGGGGGTACCAGCCTGACATGACTCAGTTTCCTGTAGGAGCTGTCTGGCTTCTCAGGACCCATACTGTGGATGGCATAGATCCAGAGGCTGTGTGGATATCAGGAGATCTGGTGGGTAAGTGAGGAGCCCCTGAGACTCTTGAAGGTTCCAGGACACTGAAAAAGGAAGCTGAGAGCAGGGGTGGAAGAAGGGAGAAGGTGTAGAACAACCCTCCTTTCTTCCTAGGACTGATGTGGATCAGGATGGGATCCAGGAATCTACAGAGCATGCTGACTGCCCAGGCAAGTAGAAGGGGTGGTTAGAGCCCTCGGCTCTGATGGCCAGAGACAACATCCCAGGTGTGGGCTTTGGGCTGTCATGAGGTGTTCCCCTTCCCCCTCCCCCCCATCTTTCCCCTCAATCTCTCCGTAGATGGAGCTACTGGCAGTCGGTCTGGCCCTGGGGATTCTGCTTATGGTGAGTCTGCTTCCCCCCACTTCCCCCAGTTCACTTTCCCTTGCTTAGCCCACACACCCATGGCATCAACAGACCAGCACCCTAACACCCAGAGGAAAGTAGAGACTGGAGTTCTAGACTCTTGGGTTTCAAAGAGGGGACACCTTTGGGTGGTATCATCGGGTGGAGAGCACAAGTCTCACTGGTTCTGACCTGGTCTGTCACCAGTGCTTCTGGGTCCTGGCCCTTCCCCTGAGACCCCCAGTCCCCCCAGTGATGCCCACCCCGAGCCCCAGTCTTCCACGCTTGGAGCTCAAACTCAGGGTAAGGGGGCTTACTTGGGAGGGACAGGAGTGCAGTGTGGGGCTGCTGGTTCTCGCACAAGTCTAAGTCTGGCGCTGATCGGTGTTTGGTGCTCACTAATGCCTGTTGGGAGCCTCCCTTTCCAGAGCTGGTCATCCCGGCCAGCTTCCTGCACGGGCAGTTTGGAAGTTTATATTCCGCATGGCTACAGGAGCAATATTGGGCCTGGGACTTAGACCCATGCTCCAGCCTGTGTGCTCGCTCGAGGATCAGGGGAGGTGAATTCCGAGAAAGGAAGGCGAAGGCTGTGTGGAGTGAAGCTGAGCCCCAGCTTGGGAACCTCCCTACACCGAGGCTGCCTCTTCCCTCTGGTCTGCAGGCGTTCGCCGGGACCTTCCCCCAGCCTCAGCCTCCCGCTCCATCCCCATCCCACTCCTCCTGGCCAGCGTGGCCATCGCCTTCGCCCTGGGCGCCTCGGTCTCGGGCCTCCTGGTCTCCTGCGCTTGCCGCCGCGCCCACCGACGTCGGAGCAAGGACCTCGAGAGCCCGGGGCTCCCGCGGCCTCTGTCCCTGCGCAGCCTCGCCCGGCTGCACGGTGGTGGCCCCGAGCCCCCGCCTCCGCCCAAGGACGGGGACCCCACCCAGACGGCCCAGCTCTACACCACCTTCCTGCCTCCGCCCGAGGGCGGACCCCCGCCGGAGCTGGCCTGCCTGCCCACCCCGGAGTCCACGCCCGAGCTGCCGGTCAAGCGCCTCCGCGCCGTCGGGGGGCCCTGGGAGTGGAACCAGAACGGGAACAACGCCAAGGAGGGCCGCGCGCGCGGCTGCGGTGCGACGGGCGGGCCCGCGCCGCGCGTGCTGGTGCGGCCGCCGCCGCCGGGCTGCCCGGGGCAGGCGGTGGAGGTCACCACCCTGGAGGAACTGCTGCGCTACCTGCACGCCCCGCAGCCGCCCCGCAAGGGCGCCGAGGCCCCGGCCGCTCTCCCGTCGCGGGCGCCCGCGCTCTTCGCCGACCCCAGCCCGCTGCCCCGCGACGGAGCCCCGCCGCTGAGGCTGGACGTGCCGCCCGACGGCCGGTGCGGGGCTCCGTGCGCGCGACCCGCGCTCTGCGCCCCGGCCCCGCGGCTGGGCGTCGGCGGTGCCCGGAGGCTGCCCTTCCCCTCCCACCGGGCGCCCCCAGCCCTGCTCACCCGGGTTCCCTCGGGGGGCCCTTCCAGGTACTCCGGGGGGCCCGGGAAGCACCTCCTGGATCTGAGCCGGCCCGAGGGCCACCGCGGCCGCGCCCTGAAGAGGGTGGACATGGACAGGCCCCCGCTGTCCCCCGAGTCGCACCAGGCCGTCCCCAGTGGCGGTCGCTTTAACTTCTAAAGGCTCCGAGGGGCGCGGGGGCCGTGCGCCCTCCTCCGCAGCGCCAGCCTTCCAGGACGCACGCAGTCTCGGGGTCCCTCACCCCGGGTTATTTATTGACTCTCTCCCCTGCCCTGGAGGAGTGGGAGGTGAGACGCCCGTCCCCCAACGAGCCAGCATTTCAGGGGGACCCGGCCCGCTCCCGCCCCCGCCCCTCCTTCCAGCCACGCTGCCTTAACTCGCCCCTCCGGGCCTCTCCGCGGACCGGCCCCCGGCGGGCCGCACGGACGGCGCGGGGAGCGCCGGGCCCGGGACGTGCCTCCTCCTACTGTGTAGGAGCCTCCGCTCCCCATCCAGCTGTGTCCCCGAGCGGAGACACGGCGTGTGCGGGGAACGAACCGGGGCCCCGGAGGCTCGGCGGTCTGGGTGGGGGAGGGGCCTTTTGGAGAAATAAAATGAAGCTACGGCGTAATTCGAGTTTCACATCGGGGAGTCTCGTCCTAACCCGAAGAGATCGGCTCGCTGGAGGGATAGGCAGAAAGAAAGAGAAGGACTCCGGGCTGTTGGAGGCTAGGGCTCGCCCAGCAGGAGGTCCCCGAGGAACAGTTCCGCTTCTGATGGCGGTGGGGGTGTCGGGAGCGGGACTCCCCTCCCGGAGGCCGCCCTGAGCGGAGGCAGGGCTGTGCCAGCCGCCTAGCTGCTACTCGGGCTGGTCTGGCTGCAGACACCTGCTCGTAGTCCTGCGGGACCACCTGTCCCGCCCACCACCCCGGCTCCCGGGGCGCTCCTGCGGTGGCCACCGCGCTGGAATTCTGGACCACCGTCCGTGGGCACCCCCTGGGGGTCACACTGGGCCCTGCAGGTCAAGAAGTCGCACTAGCCCAGGCCTGGATCTCACCGCTATCCTTCTACCTCTGCCTCCAGAGTTCGGGCATTAAAGACTTGAGCCACCATGCCCGGCTCTTAAAAATGTTCTTGGTGGAAGAAAAAAAAAAAAAAAACCCTGCTGAGAACAATTTGATGAAGAAACCAGAGATATTTCTACCTCTCCTCCACCTTTACTACTTGAGGTCGGTCCTCCACTCAAAGCCTGCTTTTCGTCTGAAATAATAGGCTTGAGAGGCTCAAGTACTATAAAGTACAAACGCTTTGTCACGTTTCTGTTGTATATACACAGTTCAGCGTCCTGCTTTCCTAGCCGTCGGTTTCCCTTTGTATTAAGTCTGACTTAGATTTTCCCCCTTAAGAGTTCTCAATTTCCTTGAAAGTCCCTTAACATTTAAGCTAATTGTTCAAAGTTGGTTGTCCTCCAGACCGCTTTGTGGATGGCCCTCCAGGTCCCAGTTTTTTTTTATCCTTGAGCATCTTAATTAAGCGAAGATATATTTGGGCTGTTAGTGCCCTAGATAAGCACAAGGAAGGAGAGAGAATCTTTAGTCTTCATGAACCTTTTCAAACCAAGATGTTTAAAGCAATAGAACCCCAAGGGCTGGAGAGATGGCTGAGGGTTAAAGGCGCTTGCTTTCGAGGCCTGACAGCCCAGGTTCCCTTCTCCAGGACTCACTTAGAGCCAGCAGCACACGGTGGTGCTGCATCTGGAGTTCGTTTACAGTGGCAGGAGGCCCTGGCACGCTCACCCTCACACTCTCTCTGTCTGCCTCTTTCTCACGCCCGCAAATAAATAAAATATTTAAAAAAATAGAAACCCAAAACCTGTGTGTTGCCAGCTGCAAATAAGGAGGAGGGTCTTGGGTTCTGGCCAGCACTAGCTACATAACTAGTCAAATCTCAAAAAATAAGGGCCTGAGGGGCTGGGTGATAGTTTAGGTTGAGGCTGGAAGATTGCTGTGAGTTCGAGGCCAGCTTGGCCTTCAGTGAAAGAGCCTGCCTTAAAAAAAATCAGCTTTGTAGCTCAAACCTGTAATTCTAGCACGTGGGAGTGGGAGGATTAGGGATTCAAGGCCACTTGGTCACTAAGACCCCCCCAAAACAAATCTCCAAATACATGAATAAATAAGGACTCAAAGAAGAAATACAGTCATCTCCCTCCTGTGTTCATGGGAGGACTGGCGGGGCGCTGTTACAGTCAGCTTCTAAGTACACAATGGGGGGTTAATTTTGCATTCTTTCCCTTTTCCTTTTTTTTTTTTCCTTTCAGTGCTAAGGATCAACACTGCACCAGGGCCTTGCACATGCTGGGCAAATGCTCTATTACTAAACTATATCCTCGGACTCAATCTTGTAATTCTTGACAGGCAATAGCAATTTACAAGTTAAAGTCCTGATTGTAGTTTTGTAAAGCATGTTCATTCATTAGTAGTTATAAGAGTATGTAGCCCAGCACGGTGGCACACATCTTTAATGCCAGCACGTGGGAGGCCAAGGTAGGAGGATCAGTGAGAGTTCCAGGCCAGCCTGCGACTACATATTTATTCCAGGTCAGCCTGGGCTACAGTGAGACCCTACCTCAAAAAAGAAAAAAATGTCCCAGCACTTGGGAGCCAGAGGTAGGAAGATCACCATGAGGTCGAGGCCACCCTGAGACTACATAGTGAATTCCAGGTCAGCCTGGGCTAGAGCGAGACCCTACCTCGAAAAACCAAAAAAAAAAAAAAAATTCGAGGTAGGGGGTCTTGTAGCCCAGGCTGACCTGGAATTCACTATGTAGTCTCAGGATGGCCCAGAGCTCCTGGCAATCCTCCTGCCTCTGCCTCCCCTGTGTGCCACCACGCCCTGCTTGCTATGGTTTTTTTTTTTTTTTTTTTTTTTTTTTTTTTTTTTTTTTTTTTTGGTTTTTCGAGGTAGGGTCTCACTCTAGTCCAGGCTAACCTGGAATTCACTATGTAGTCTCAGAGTCTCAGGGTGGCCTTGAACTCATGGCGATCCTCCTACCTCTGCCTCC